>MCJB01016759.1:156982-185798 GCA_002018475.1 Nicotiana obtusifolia
GGGTATATGTTGTTTATGTACTCACGATACTGTAACGGCCCAATGTGTCGTAGAAACAAATGTGATGCTAATTGTTTAGATTTGGTTGCCTTAAGTGCAAATTTCCCTTTGTAATTGTGCAATTTTAATATTCTTGCAGGATATGAGGTATGAGAATCGAATAAATTAAGAAAAGAGTTCAAAAAGTTAAGAAATGCAAGATATGCGATCGCATTTCAGATATGCGAACCACATATCTTGCACAGGCATCGCAAAGTGAAACAGAAACCTGGGCATAAAACCAGGTCAGGAATTGCGGTCAGTATGCGATCGCATACTGGAAATGCGGACTGCAAATTCCACTTCCTGGATCGCAAAGTGGAACAGAGAAATTGGGCAAACTTTACGTCAAAAATACGACGAGAATGCGAACCGCATTTCAGGTATGCGGACCGCAAATCTGACAGTAGGATCGCAGAGTGAGACAGAGTTTTGGGTCAAATGTTGTGTCAGAAATGCGGCCCGAATGTGGACCGCATATGTGTTTTGCGATCAGAATGCGATCGCATTCTGGCATCTGGCAATTTATTTTCATTCCGATTTTCGACCCACTATAAATAGGGACCCATAACCCTAACATGCAAAAAACCTCTTATTTTCGATACTCCCTCTGTAAAACTCGCCAAAACCACCTTCAAACCATAGCAAATCAACCTTCAAAGCATCTTGTAAACAACCCCAAATTTCATGAAAAACACCTCTATCACATAGCTATCAACCTCTAATTACCAACCCAGCTCTCCCCGTCTAAACCCACCAAAACCTAGCTGGAAAATCATTAAAAAAAAAATAGCTCCAAATACGCTGAAAGAAAACCGTGGAATCACACCCTTCAAACCCCAACACCCATTATGAAATTTTCCACTTTCTAACCCCAAAACCCTAGCACAAAATGCTGCCAATTTCATTGTGGAACAGTACCAAAAATTTCAGACGAGTTTGAGGCTTGAAGGCTTGTGGTTTTGAGTGTTGCAAGGATTTGAAGTTATTGGAAACCTTGAATTTAGAAGCAAAGCAAGGTAAGTGGTTGTTCTAACCTTAGCTTGAGGGATTAGAAATTTTGTCCTATTTGCTAATTTGCTTCTTGTTGAGTACAATGTATAGGTATGGTGACGAGTACCTATACATTGGTGTCGAGCATGACCGTGGGTCGTATATTGATAATTGTTGTGCAATTATTGTTCTAATTTCTGAATATTATCCGTGATATTGCTGTGATATAAGTGGGAGCGGGTGGCACGCCTGCCACAAGATATGGTGAAGTGAGGGCGGGCGGTACGCTTACCATATGATTTTTTTTTCATTATGAGATTGTTCCTCTCGATTATAGGTTATGTATCTTCTATTCGGCGTAATTTAGATCGTTAGATGGATTAGTTGAATAAGAAATTGTTAGAAGTCAAAAAAGGGTTTAGTGTCTAAGTCATGGGTAGTGTCTTAGGAGTTCGTTAGAAGTTTAAGGGGTCCGATGCCACAATAGCAGCGTCGTGTCTAGGTTTAGTAAAATGATAATTGGGTTAGGAGGTTAGTAGTAGGACTTTGACTGTAATTGATGTATTAACTTTGATTGAGCATGGATAGGAATCAAGTTTGGTTTGGTTATAGCTGAGTCCCCCCCCCCCTTTGGCCAGGGTGATGGTTTTGCTGTTACTTGTTTCCCTTGTTGGGAGTTGTTATGATTGATTATTCCCTTGCCGGGACTTCTTGTGATCGTTGTGATGTTGTAAGTGGGAGCGGGTGGTACGCCTACCACAGGAATATATTGTAAGTAGGAGCGGGTGGTACGCCTACCACGAGATGTGATGTAAGTGGGAGGGGGTGACACGCCTGTCACAAGAGGTTACTGTAAGTGGGAACGGGTTGCACGCCTGCAACAAGAGGTTACTAGAGGAAGGTGGATTGCATTTCATTTTACTTGCGTTTCATTTTATCTGTGTTAAAGGCTGAATTGCCGTTTTCTTTCTTATTCATTGATGGTTCATTTTACTTCATTTATCTGCTGTCCCGATGTATGCTCTCCTTTCTCCATTTCGTTGTTATGTATTTCTATTTTATGTTGTAGATGCATGTATGTTTATAACTGCACAGGTCTATTTGGAGTCTGGTCTTAGCCTCGTCGCTACTTCGCCGAGGTTAGGCCAGGCACTTACCAGCACATGGGGTCGGTTGTGCTGATACTACACTCTGCACTCTTTTGTGCAGATCCCAGTGCCGCAAGCTTCGATCAGTAGGAGGCTTTCCAGCCTCGATTTTCAGGCGACCCAAGGTAGCTCCGCAGACGTTCGTGGATCTTGGAGTCTCCTGTCCTTTTCTCGTACTTGTTTCTTCTATGTAGTTCAGAAACAGTGTTTTGTTATTTCTTCAGAACCTTGTTTGTAGTACTCTTAGACGGACTGTGAAACTGTGACGCCAGATCTTGGGTAATTTGTAAGGTATTTTGTATTAGTGATGTTTTGTAAAGTATGAAATTTAATTCATATCGTTTGTTGATGTTACCATTCTTCATTGATATTTGTGTGCTGCAATGAACTCGTAAGTAGAAAGAGGGTAAATAATCCGGTTGATTGGCTTGCCTAGCTTTCACTAATAGGCGCCATCATGACTCCTGAGGGTGGGAAATCCGGGTCATGACAGGGGCCGAATTCCTAAAGGGTTAGGGAGATGGGATTGGTCTTCTCCAAACTAAAGTAGGAAAGCTTCAAAAACTTCCTCCTTCCACTGATTTCAAAATTCTTTCTTAATTTCACTACTTACTTCTAATTAGTAATTCTTAGGTAATTTCCCTACTTAAGTAATTACTAATCTTTGAGCTTGTATGACCTCGTGCTAAAACTTAGAATTTCCACTTTCGTAGATAATTCTTGGCTTCTTGTGCTCACTTAAAAAGCTGTCCGCCTATCGAGTCACATAACTTCACTCACCCCAAAGAAAAATATTGATCTTGTGAACTTGAAAGGTCGCTAAGGAACTTGGTCAATTAGAGGAAGCCAATTTGAAGACAAGTGTGAAATCCTACCCAAAAAATTGAGTGAACCCGAGAGTCATTCAAAAAGTGAGAGAGAGAATTTTAACTAACCTTAACACATTCTCTAGTCTTGTTTCTTTGCAGGTACATGGCTACGGAAGGAGACAAGGTTGTAACCAACATTACTTTAGCCGAGGTTTGGGCTGAAGTAAGGGCACTTCATATCCGACTAGAGAATGTTGAAAGAACCTTGGGTATTTAGGTGAATGCCAGGGAAGGACTTACTGATGGTTCCACCTTAAGACCTGATCATAATGATACTGTTTGTGAGAAAGGGAGTGATGAGGAGGTTGCGGAAGATAAGGGCGTTGATAAGGGTGTTTACTTGAGCTCTAATGAAGAAGTTTCTACTAACGTTCACCCCTTGCCTAGTGTTGTTAGTGATGTTTTGCAGGAATACAGGGACATGTTTCCCGAGGAGATGCCGAGTGGACTACCTCCGTTGAGGGGGATAGAACACCAAATTGACTTTGTTCCGGGGTCACAAATTCCAAACAAACCCGCATATCGAAGCAATCCGTAGGATACTAAGGAGTTGCAACGACAAGTGGATGAGCTATTGAGTAAGGGGCTAGTTCGAGAGAGTCTAAGTTTGTGTGCCGTACCCGTGATCTTGGTTCCAAATAAAGACGGCACCTGGAGGATGTGTGTTGATTGTCGAGCCGTCAACAAGATAAAGGTAAAGTATCGTCATCCTATCGCTAGGTTAGATGACATGCAAGATGAGTTATGTGGTTCAAGTGTGTTTTCTAAGATTGATCTTAGGTTCGGTTACCACCAAATCCGTATGAAATCGGTTGATGAGAGGAAAACTGCATTCAAGACCAAGTTTGGTCTATATGAATGGTTGGTGATGCCTTTTGGTCTCTCCAGCGCACCTAGTACGTTCATACGATTAATGAATCATGTGCTTAAACCGTTTCTTAATATGTTTGTGGTTGCCTACTTTGATGATATCCTGATTTATAGTAGAAGTTTAGATGACCATGTAGATCACTTAAGGCAAGTGTTTGAAGTATTAAGAGCCGAAAAGTTATATGTTAATTACAAGAAGTGTGCCTTTTGTGTAGGAAAAGTTGTATTTCTTGGATTTGTTGTAAGTGTTAATGGTGTTAAAGTAGATGAATCTTAGGTAGAAGCTATTAGAGACTGGCCTACTCCTACTACTGTTTCACATGTTAGAAGTTTTTATGGACTAGTTAGTTTCTACAAACGCTTTGTTAAAGACTTTAGCATCATAGCAGCACCGCTCACAGAGTTGGTGAGAAAAGACACGCCTTTTGTGTGGGGGGAGCCGCAAGAGGGTGCCTTCCAAGAGTTGAAACGTAGGCTTAGTTCTGCCCCGTTGTTACAATTACCTGATTTTCGTAAGGCGTTTGAAATTGGGTGTGACGCCTCGAGGGTGGGAATTGGAGGTGTTCTTATGCAAGATGGGAAGCC
This sequence comes from Nicotiana obtusifolia, assembly GCA_002018475.1. Taxonomy (NCBI): domain Eukaryota; kingdom Viridiplantae; phylum Streptophyta; class Magnoliopsida; order Solanales; family Solanaceae; genus Nicotiana; species Nicotiana obtusifolia. The sequence continues at coordinate 161,487 of MCJB01016759.1, forward strand.
TATTGCCTATTTTAGTGAGAAATTGAAGGGGGTTACCTTGAATTACTCTACGTACGACAAAGAGTTGTATGCCCTCGTGAGAGCTTTAGCTCATTGGCAACATTACCTATGGCCTAAGAAATTCGTAATTAGGAGTGATCACGAGTCCCTCAAACATCTTAGGGGTCAAGAGAAGCTAAATAAACGACATGCCAAGTGGGTAGAGTTCATTGAGAGTTTCCCTTACGTGATTCATTACAAGAAGGGAAAGGAGAATGTAGTAGCTGACGCACTATCTAGGAAGTTTGCTTTAGCTATCAAGTTAGCATCTAGGTTGATGGGTTTTGAGAATATTAAGTCTATGTATGAGCATGACCCTAAATTTAAGACTGTGTATGATGCCATTACTAGTGGGCAGCGGATTGAGAAGTATCAGTGGCATGATGGGTACCTTTTTAAGAAGGGGAGATTTTGTATACCCGAGTCCTCGTGGCGAGAGTTGTTGGTGCCTGAGGCGCATTGTGGGGGCTTGATGGGACACTTTGGGGTAGACAAGACTTTAGCTATATTAGGGGAACAGTTCCATTGGCCTAAGATGAGGCGAGATGTCGAGAGAATATGTGGAGCGTGTTTTGAGTGTAAAAGAGCTAAGTCTAGGTCTAATAATCATGGTTTGTATACTCCCTTACTCGTTCCTACTAGTCCTTGGGTAGATATCTCGATGGATTTTGTGATGGGGCTGCCGCAGTCTAGGGGAGGTCATGATAGCATTTATGTGGTTGTTGATAGGTTTTCTAAGATGGCTCATTTCATTCCTTGTAAAAACTGTGATGATGCACAACGTGTTGCTTCTTTGTTCATTTCTAATGTATTAAAGTTGCATGGTGTGCCTCGAACTATTGTTAGTGACAGGGATGCTAAGTTTTTGAGTCACTTTTGGAAGTGTTTGTGGGGTGCTCTTGGCACTAAACTGTTGTTTTCTACATCATATCATCCACAGACTGATGGTCAAACTGAGGTTGTTAATCGCACCTTAGGAGCTCTTCTTCGAGCTTTGACCAAAGGGAAGTCCGGCATTTGGGCTAACCGATTACCTATTATGAAGTTTGCATATAATAGAACTGTTCATCGCATGACTAGCATTACTCCATTTGAATATGTTTATGGTTTTAATCCTTTGATACCACTTGATCTTGTTCCTTTGCCGAGAGATGCAGTTATTAGTGTTGATGGAGAAAACCGGGCAACTACGTTGCTCGAATTGCATGCTAAGGTGAGGAAAACTTTGGAGGATGCTTATGAAAAGGTTGCGGTCAAGAAGAACAAAGGAAGAAAAAAGCTGTACTTAAAGAAAGGTGACTAGGTTTGGGTGCACTTCCGAAAGAAAAGATTTCCGAATCATAGGAAAGGGAAGTTAGCTCCGCGAGGAGATGGACCATTTCAAGTGTTGCAAAAGATCAATAATAATGCTTATGTCATAGATCTGCCTGATGATTATGCTGTCTCTAAGACATTCAATGTAACTGACTTGACTCCTTGTGTTGCTTTGAAATATGAAGAAGGTTCGATTTCGAGGACGAAATCTTCCCAAGAAGGGGAGGATGATGCAAGTCAACCTGATCATGATACGTTTAAACCTTCAAGACCATTCACGAGAAGTCAAGTTAAAGAGCTTCATGATGCACATTTGATGGTGAAGAAGATCCAAGCGTTTGGCGTGTGATATTTGCGTTTGGCGTGTATTATTGTATAGTTATGGAAGACATTAATTCTTACTTGTTTTGGAGTCCTGCGTGACTATTTCTTAAACTTAGCCAAATTGTGGCCTTTTTGTTAATTAGTTGTTTCCTAGTTGATTTAGGTTAACTAGTTATTATTTTCAATCAAAAAACGGCAGCACATTGCTCCCAAAATCGTGTGAATTAACTTGTCCAATTTTGGTGTGATTCAAAATTGAACTTGTTCCTTTGTTTGATCGAACAATTTGCAAGATCATCATTATATTGAGGGTCGTTCGTATAGTATAGGTACTCCGTGACTTCATCAAGAAGGTAAGTAGACTAGTTCTTACTTGTTGTCTTGATAATTCATAGAGCGTCTTGCTCCTATCTTTTGTTTTCTTGTTTCCGCGTTTAATATTGCATCAGTTGGTATCAGAGCTATTATATTGCATCAGTTGATTCTTCAATAAACCAGGTAAACTCGGTAAGTTCCTCAATCTCCACTTTTTCTTTTTCATAATCCACAGTATACTATTTTTTAAACTTAGCCAAATTGTGGCCTTTTTGTTAATTANATGTAGTAGAATTCTCTTGATATTAATATTGAATGTTTCCAACGGAAAACTTTGGAGGATGCTTATGAAAAGGTTGCGGTCAAGAAGAACAAAGGAAGAAAAAAGCTGTACTTAAAGAAAGGTGACTAGGTTTGGGTGCACTTCCGAAAGAAAAGATTTCCGAATCATAGGAAAGGGAAGTTAGCTCCGCGAGGAGATGGACCATTTCAAGTGTTGCAAAAGATCAATAATAATGCTTATGTCATAGATCTGCCTGATGATTATGCTGTCTCTAAGACATTCAATGTAACTGACTTGACTCCTTGTGTTGCTTTGAAATATGAAGAAGGTTCGATTTCGAGGACGAAATCTTCCCAAGAAGGGGAGGATGATGCAAGTCAACCTGATCATGATACGTTTAAACCTTCAAGACCATTCACGAGAAGTCAAGTTAAAGAGCTTCATGATGCACATTTGATGGTGAAGAAGATCCAAGCGTTTGGCGTGTGATATTTGCGTTTGGCGTGTATTATTGTATAGTTATGGAAGACATTAATTCTTACTTGTTTTGGAGTCCTGCGTGACTATTTCTTAAACTTAGCCAAATTGTGGCCTTTTTGTTAATTAGTTGTTTCCTAGTTGATTTAGGTTACTAGTTATTCTTTTTCTATTTGAGTTAGGTAAAGGCTCATCCTATATAAGCCTAAACACTTCATTATTTTGACACCTTTTGATATTATTTTCAATCAAAAAACGGCAGCACATTGCTCCCAAAATCGTGTGAATTAACTTGTCCAATTTTGGTGTGATTCAAAATTGAACTTGTTCCTTTGTTTGATCGAACAATTTGCAAGATCATCATTATATTGAGGGTCGTTCGTATAGCATAGGTACTCCTTGATTTTATCAAGAAGGTAAGTAGACTAGTTCTTACTTGTTGTCTTGATAATTCATAGAGCGTCTTGCTCCTATCTTTTGTTTTCTTGTTTCCGCGTTTAATATTGCATCAGTTGGTATCAGAGCTATTATATTGCATCAGTTGATTCTTCAATAAACCAGGTAAACTCGGTAAGTTCCTCAATCTCCACTTTTTCTTTTTCATAATCCACAGTATACTATTTTTTGACAACACGCTTTCTCTTTGATTTGCACTTTTTCTCTTTCATTTTTTTTTCTCCTCCATTCTCTTTTTCTTCCTTATTCTAATTTTCTCCTTCTGTTCTTCTGAAGGATGAACACTAGCCAACTAAGTCATATACTGCTCAAAAAGTAAATTTGAAACTGCACATTTTGATTTTGGATAACTTGGAAGGTCATAGCAATATTTTTTGTGCAAGAAATATATGCCCACTTCAATATGCTGCAAATGAACTACAACAAAAGAAAATATGTGAACTTAACCACAATATAATTCATAGTAAAAAATAAGTTTAGCTAATAAACTAAGAAATTGCAGCATGCATAAGTATGAAGTTTAGAAAAAAGACATTACAAAACTACAAACTGCATGACAAAAACTTAAGCATGTTCAGTATGAAGTGTTAGAAAATGATCTAAAAAACTTCAGCATGTTTGATTTAAAGTTCAGAAAAAAACTCATTACAAAATTAGAGACTGCATGACAAAATCTTCAGCATGTTTAATCTGAAAGGTTTAGCAAATGAGCTAAACAACTTCAGCAATGTTAGTCTGAAGTTTTTAGGAAAAAACTCATTACTAAACTGCAAACTGCAAGACAAAAACTTCAGCATCTTTTAGTATGAACTTTTAGCAAATGAACGAAAAAACTTAACCATGCATAATTCTGAAGTTTACCAAATTATAGTACAAAAACTTTAAAAACAAACATAAGGCTGAAGTTTTAGGAAATACAGTTCAAAACCAATTCAAAAAACAAACTTAATAACTTACTTCATCTCAAGATCAGAGGTAGGGTCCACAAGCTCGGTAAAGAAAGACTTTGGAATATCGATTCCAGCTCATCTAAATGGCTTGGAATTATATTCCTTGGCATCCTTCTTCAACCAGTTTGTAAATCTCTACATCAATCCACTGTCTTAATTGACATAATGGAAGGGACACCTTCGTGTATTCTTTCCTGCTTTCCAATCTTGCCCCCTTGTCTTTTATTTAGAAATGACGTAAGGAGATTTCAACTAAATACTCTCCATACGAATTATTTTCCCTACTTTAGCTGGTTTTCTTTTTGCTTGATGTTCCTGCTGCTCAGTCGCAACTAACTGTTGCGGTTCAGCAGCAAGGAAAAAATCCACAGCCATAGGGGCAAATACTTAACCAACTTCCTGTTGTTCATGATATTTTTGTCTCTCTTCACCAACATCAACAGCAGCAAAATTACCTTCTAAACCAGTCTCTTGTATACTACCCAGCGAAAATGAACATAAATTGAATTTGGGGATATAACAGGTGTCACCCAAAATATTAGGAGAACTGGACACCTTCCTTCTCTTAGGATTTGGAAGAAGTTGTGATGCATCAAATGAGATCTGCAAAAAATAAGAAAAATATATATATAAAATACAACTGATACAAACATACATTAGACAAAAAAAAACCGTATAATCGAATTGCAGTAAATAACTACCTGGTCTAAGTGTTGCGACACAGATGGTGTGTGCATACCAACGGATCCACTTGCATTACCCTCAAATATGCCCATATATTCATGCAAAAAAATAATAAATAATACTGACTAAATTTTAAAAATACGACAAATACACTTCACACCTATTTGTGAGCCAATAGGTGTGAATAGATGTATTTCTCCTTTTTCATATAGCCGAATGAGCTCACCAATTTCTTTTTCGGCACCATTGAGTCTTTCTGAATAATCATCAAAAAGCACAAAAAAGAAAAGAGAGTATGTAAAATTTCAAACTGAAAATAAATACTTGGATCAAATTTAATAAATTTGTTATGTATAGAATACCTTGATGTTTGCCTTCCATTGTGCTATCGCCAGACTGCATACATTTGTCGATCTCTACAACTCCAGCTCCATTCAATGGTGTGGCATCATCGGGAAGCATTAGAGTATTATGCAGAAGGATTTTCTCGACTCTATCTTCATGCAATCCAGCATCATCAGAGAGTTTTTGAGTTGTATCAATTGAAGCACCACTATTTAACTTCCACTACATATTCATAGAAAGAGGAGGATCAATGACCTAAAAAAATTACATATGTATATATATATATATATATATATATATATATATATATATATATATATACCTGTAGTGACAACTTCTTGTGTCTCTGCATGTAAAAGTTCTTGGCAAATAGCTAATGCTTCCGCAAACGCATTGTCTTTTCCAATAGGAGTACCCTCATCCCTCGGTGTGTGTTCTTCAGTATCGACACGTTCATGATTTGCATTTGCAAACACATTACTTTTTGCAATCGGACTACCCAAAGCACAAGTCGGTACATGTTCTTCAGTACCGACAACTTCATCATCTGCACCTTTCTTGCTTCCTACATTCTCAGTTGATAACTGTTCATCATATCCAGCAACTTTGCTCAGTCTATCAACACTAGAACATTCCGCTTCAACTTGCTGTTCAACACATTGAACTTCCTCGAGTACTTGAACGTCGCCTTCAAGAGCTGCTTCCTCACCTCTTACATTTTCATTTGCGACTCTGTGCAGTGCATCATGAGCAGCATTAATATCCGATTGAGGTTCGAAGGAGTCATTTATCCTATCATATTGTCGATAGTTCATCAATTCAAAATCTACATCGCTATCATCTATTCCTTTTGATTTGCCGACAATCTTAAACAACTTTTCAAACTTCTCATCAAAATATTCCTATAAAAAATTACCAACAATGATTAATCTGAATAAACGAATTACATTAGCAGGAAAAAAAGACTTCGTAAATAAGCTTACCTTGACTTTTTTCACAACCTCATCCAAAATAGCAAATCGCTCCTTCCGTCAAAACTCTTGAACAACTTCTTTTGTGATCATGCGCCTTTCTTCTTTTGCGTGGATTTTAACCTCCCTCGCTACCCTCTAGTATAGAAATAGAAACAGCACAATAATTTCAGAAAAAAAGAAACACAGAACAAAACTTCAGCTCTAAGAATGCTGAAGTTTAGCAAATACAGAACAAAACTTCAGCTCTAAGAATGCTGAAGTTCAGAAAATACATAACAAAACTTCAGCACTAAGAATGCTGAAATTCAGAAAATACAGAACAAAACTTCAGCACTAAGAATACTGAAGTTCAGCAAATACATAGCAAAACTTCAGCTCTAAGAATGCTGAAGTTCGGCAAATACAGAACAAAACTTCAGCTCTAGGAATACTGAAGTTCCGCAAATACAGAACCATACTTCAGCCAAAACATGTTGTAGTTTTACAAATACAGAACACAACTTCAAAACTCCAAAAATGCTGAAGTTCATAAAAAACTAAATAAAAAATTGCAGCTAAAACATACTTTACTTTACAAAACACAGAACAATACTTCAGCTCCTATAATGTTGAAGTTCATCACAAACAGAACAAAAGTTACAGAGAAAACATACTGAAGATTTACAAAACGCATAACAAAAACTTCAGCTCAAAAAATAATGCTGAAGTTCAGCAAAATACAGAACAAAAACATCACATAAAACATCCTATAATTAAGCAAAAAATAGTATAAAAAACTCCAGAATAAACACACAAAAGAAACTACATGATATATGTCAAACGCCGTTGTAGAACGATTAGAACGACTCTGGATACGAGGTGATTCTCCAATCATAGGAGTTCGATCAATTTCTTTTGATCGACTCCGACTACATGGTGATTCACCAGTTGAAGGAATGCGACTACTTGGTAATTATCCAATTAAAAGCATTGAATTCAATTCCTCTTCGGTAGGAATTATATCCAAGATATATAATGTAACATCCTGGGAACCTGAGGGACATCAAGTAAGTCGTCATCTTTTAAATACCTGTCCCGAATATCTGGGAAGCGCTCACAGAACCAAACACATAATGGTTATGAAAATCCACCAACATTATACTCAGTTGGATTATTTTTGTCCTGGTTGTCCAAAGCATGTTTCATTGAGGTAATAAGCTTCTCATAAGACGCATTACCCCAAGGATAATCAGGACAAGCCTGATCGTCTTCAACAATAGCTGCATACTCCTCCAACACAATTGATTCATTCTTTCTTCCGAACAAAATAGACTCCACAACAAGAATTTCCATAAGCTTCACAGCATCTTCATCACTCTCGCATACGTGTTTGAAATTCACATCATCCTTTTTAATTTTATTTCGTATCATATAATCTCGAATGTCCTTCAAGAGCACACCCTTAGACTTCCCAAAATAGCACTTCAGAATCTTGCTCTCTCGTTTAATTGATTTTTCAATATTATGTGTTGTGATCCTCAAACCCCACATAATGTGAAAGTCTTCAAGGTTGAACGACACGTCACGGCCAAAAATCTTGAAACTAATGAATCTCGATCATTGGTGAATACACGAGAAAGAATCAAACAATGAACCAACTTCATGCTGCAATGAAAATTCTCCATAGCCATAATATACCGAAATGTACCATTATTCAGCTTCTCCTGTTGTGCAGGAGTCAAGAAAGTTGCAATTAAATCTTCAAATCATGATTTCGGTTCCAGTAAGCATGGCAGTTAAACCAATCTCGAAACTCATAATATCTCTCCCCTGGTTTTGTAGGTACAGAAACAAGGACTGGAGGAGCTTTACGTATTCTAGGTGCTTTAGGATCTTTAGGTGCTTTGGATTTCCCAGATGCCATCTGTTCAAAAAAATTACAGGTGAAAAAAATAACTTCAGAATATTTTCAAAAAAATCATTAAAAACTGCATCACAATTTGGCTTAAGATATATTTTAAAGCCCTCTAACTTCAGAGAAATACAGAACAAAACATCAGCTCTAAGAATGCTGAAGTTCAGCAATTACAGAACAAAAACTTCAGCCAAAACATACTGTAGTTACAAATAACTTCAGAACATTATCAAAAAAAACCTTTAAAAACTTCAGCACAATTTGGCTAAAGTTATATTTTAAAAGCCTCTAACTTCATAGAAATACATCAGCTCTAATAATGTTGAAGTTCAAAATACAGAACAAAACTTCAGCTATAAGAATGCTGAAGTTCAGCAATTACAGAACAAAATATTCAGCCAAAACATGCTGTAGTTACAAATAACTTCAGAACATTATCAAAAAAACCTTTTAAAAACTTCAGCACAATTTGGCTTAATTTATATTTTAAAAGCCCTTTAACTTCACAGAAATACAAAACAAAACTTCAACTCTAAGAATGCTGAAGTTCACCAATTACAGAACAAAAACATCAGCCAAAACATGCTGTAGTTTTTACAAATACAGAACATAAAATTCAACTCCAATAATGCTGAAGTTCATCAAAAACAAAACAAAAACTGCAGACAAAGCATGCTTTACTTATACAAAACACAAAGTGAAATTTCAACTTCATACTTTAATAGCATCATCTATTTAAGTCTCAAAATTTTTAAAAATTTCAAAGTCTCCAGAAATCATTGAAGAATATATAGAATTTTCATCAAAAATACAAACACAGTTTCAAAAAACCTAAAAACACTAATGTAAAATTAAAACCTACAAAATTAATGCACTAATCAAAGTAAACCCTAGAAAACTATTTTAGCACAAATAAAAAAAGAAAAACGATTCAACTAAGATTACTATCAACAAAAAATTCAAAAATTAAAAACTAATCCTAAATTAAAACCCCGTACAAAGTTAATGCAATGTCCAAAAGCAACCACTAAAATCGTACTTGTGATTATACTTAATGTTGCTGGGGAAGAAACAGTTGCAAAATCAAGAAGAATGCAATGCCGAAAATTGTTTGATTTCAAAGAAGAAGAAATCAAAACCGCGAAGAAGGAGAGAGAGACAGAGACAAGAGACAATATGTTGTATACTTGGAGAGAAAGTAATATTTTAATAAAGAATGGTAAAATCGTCTTTCTAAAATGCTTTTAACAAAAAAATGAATACGGATGCAAACGGAAAATCAAAGCAGGTACAAATTAAAAAGGGGCGACCAAATAGGGCGCCTCATACAATTTTTACCCCAAAAACTGGGTATAAAGACAAAAGTCCCGCTGCTATTTATGTTAATAATCCATTGATTTGGACTCGGATTTGTCCCTTAACCCAGATGAATAGATTAGTGGCCCAATAAATGTTTTTGCAAGATAGCCCATCAGTACTAGGACCCATTGAAACACATTGTCTGCAGATGGCCGAAAGAGGATTATGTTTAGTCGATCCAAATAACTTTTCGGTTGATTGACAAGCCAACCCAACCAAAACCATATTTATACTGGCCACATTGGTAAAATTACATCGGATGAACCTTTTTAGAATTACCATTTATAGTTTGACCCTGTTAAAAATCTTTTGTAAATATAGCCCCACCCAGAATTTATCCGTATGAATTCCAGTGATTGTCATATTTTCACAAATCCTGGTGATCACCGTATGAATTTGTTTTGTGATTGCTATGTTGTTGCTGATTTTGATGATCGCCATATTAAAAATTCTGGCAGTTGCTGTTCTCTCAAGACTTTTTTTTATCGGGGTCAAAAAATCAATTCTTCATATACCAATGCCCAAGCAATAATATACTTGTTTCTTCTTTTCGTTTTTTCTTTTTAAATTAAGGATCACCTGAAAAGTGTGGACTAGTTTAATGTTTTCGAACTTGTATTTCTTTCAGGTTTAAATTCTGTCTTCCCCTTGGCTCCATTTTTTAAAGGAGGAAGTGAATTGGCACGTCCATAACCAAGTATTTGAGAGGGTATAAGTTTTTAGTATGAAATGTTAAGGAATGATTTGTTAGCGAATATGTTGAGTCGGCTAAACCACGTGAGTTGTAGCATCTTGAAAGTGTTAAGTAGAACCAGTCAGAGAAATTTATACTCCTATTAAACACTTGATAACATTCCAAACACATTATTGGCTAATATCTTTTTCTCTTTTAAGTTTCTCTAATTTGAATTAGCGCATGCACCATTGTTGTACATTGGGATATGTATAATTAGGGAATGATGGCATTGACTCCTAAAAAACCTATGTGAAAGCTTTACCAAGAAGTCAAGTTGTTCAATATGTATTTTGAATTGAGAGTTTGATCAAAACAAATTACTAATAGGATTGAGGAGCAGATGCTTCCCCTCCCTACTCAAAATGGAAAACCTAACTCCACCTTTCTTCAAAAGTTCAACTGCAATTCCCAAATCCAATAAAAACCAACCCCAACATTATTGCAAGTCAATAGCGAAACCATAATAAAGCAAGTCAAACATCGGAAAGGAAACAGAAAGGAGAAAGGAAAATAAAATTCATCAACCAAGTGGGATAATATTAAGTGAATGTGGCAGATGGTACGTTGAAAATGATGGTTCTCATTTTCACATTCTATGAGTGATAGTAGTACAAATTAGTCAAAAAATGAGAGGAACAAAAAGAAAGTGGTAGGATTGTTATACTACTTCTGAGTTTTCCCTTAAAATGAAGCAAAGTACATTTTGGGAACTCAAACTGCTAAAATGGGATTAATTATAGGGTTCTAGATGTTTTAAAAAATAATTACACAATTAGATCAAATACAAAGTAACTACAACCAGATTTTCATGGTAGATTTAGTTGACACCTTGATAAAAATAATAACTAATATGTCATAATAGCTTAAACTGCATGATAATAATATAAAAAAATTATTACAGTGTATATAAGCTTAATCTTAAATATAGTAATGAACTTGTAAATAAATTGGTGCCTTGTTGGTTATAATAAAAATATGAGTATTATCTTTTGCTATTGCCTATCACATGCCATCAAATCATCAGTTAAAATAGAAATATCGTTGTGCTCCAGGAGTATAATTCATAAATTGGACTTACACTTGGAAAAAAGAAAAAAAAATGAAATAAATTGTATATGAAAAGAAGGGGGGAAAAAGTTTGAATCGACCGACTCTTGTTACTATAGAAAGCAGCCATAGGAGTCATATTTGTACAACCAGCACAAACTATAAGATAATTAGCAGCAAGAACAATGCTCTTGAATTTGTTAAAATATGCTAATCTAATTAAATTACAATATTTATAATGGCTCCAAATGGGGAATCAACTTTCAGGTAGATGGTTGGTATATTTGTATTTTGTAGTTTTTTTATTAGAATTCGAAAATCTTAGTTGTCATTCCATTTGGAAGTTATCGTTTGGTTTCACACGAGGTTAGGTAATTCATTAGTCATCCATTATCATTCTCTCGGGAATTAATAATACAAAAACACATTCTTATCTAGATTACAATAAGGCATAATGTAGAAATTAAAAATCAATGGTTACACGTTGGAACTCAAATGCCGTGAACTAAATTGCCTTCTTTTGTCCCAATATACCTTCTCTTTTTATTTTTGTCATTTTATGTTATACAGTTACCTGGACTTAAAATATTTACAATATAAGCCATCAAAGAGTTATTGGTATCAGCTTAGTAAGGTTGATAATGATAAATTTGTAAGCATATATTACTGGAATAGTGGTGATTATTTAAAGCGAAATAGAGAAAGAATGCAAGTTAATATTTTAGTTAATTGATATAACAACGAAACTTTATTTTACACCCCTTATAAATCTTTGGCACGTAATTAGTAAAATAATGACTTGGAGCATATTCCACTAATTGAAGCAATCATAGTAAGTCTGAAAAGAAAAGTAAATATTTCATATTCACTAAAACATCAAATATTTTAAAATTAATTCAATTTATTAAAATATTAAGCTGTGAGACCAAATGAAGTAATACATTTACATGAATTTGAAACTTGTCATGTTCTAATTCCAAATTGTTTTTTTGTCCATCATATATTTGTTAGGGACATTGAATTCAACAATTTTTTGGAGGTTTGTGTACATATAGACATAAACATGGGATTTGTAATTTACAATTACTCGTCGACGAGAATTTAGGGTACATGACTTTGGATGGAGTCAAAGTCTTTTATCAAAAAATTGTGGCACCATTATTATCAATTTATGCTTGACTCTTATTATGTGAATATTCTTTTGTCCATATATTTCACATCCTCTTCCTAGAAATGATCGCGCTGCCTCCTTTGTCAACAAGTGTAGCAGATTAAAAAGAGAATAACTTGTTATAAAAAATTGTAGATTCAAGTAATCATGTCTCAGATGATTAATTTGAGTAAAGTACATGTCACATGATTAACATTAACTAATCTTTGTTAAAGTAACACAAGAGAGTGACTTTGAAATGAATACATGTTCTTCAGTAATTATTGATGCTTCTCCAGTCATTTCCCAAAAGAATCCTGTTTTCTTTCATTTTTCAAATAAAATTTACGGCATGCCTACTTTGTGAAGAAATTAATGGACATGAACTTCATTAGCAGAGCAAATTCCTGCGCCTCTCAAAAGATTTACTCGCACTTAGTGTTTCAAGTCAACGAATATCAAACATCTTTCCTTCACACATATATTTGTTACTTTAAATTATTAAAATGAAAGTAAAATTACTTCATTTAATGTGAACACCAAGTGTATATATGCATTTCTTTCCCAATCTCAATAAAGAAAAGAAAGATATTTGTGAATCTTTGCTATTTTTAATATATCTTTTTACATAACTCTTTAATATATGTAGTTCAACAGATTTATATTCAATAGATTCAATATGTGGTGAAATTTATAAAAAATAATCAGTTACAAATAATCTCACTCTGCATGGTGTAATTAACTTTATCCTACTTTTTAACAAAATGTAATTGTTTACCTTTGACTACGGGTAACAATTGAATTTGTACGTGGTATTAAGGATACGTGACTTGGCCTGATACAATTTAAGAATAAACGATAATTAAATAAGTAAAAGAGTAAGCAAACCGCCGAAATTGAATAATTCAGCTGTGACGGAATGAACAAGAATGAAATAAGTATTTGATGAAGAAAACAGTCAAAAATATGCTAACTTTGTATATTTATCGTATGTTATGTCCCGTTTACAGTAGGGTTGAATTCTTTATATAGGAGGAGAAAAGAATCCCATACAAGGTAAAAGATTTATTTACAAGGTAAAAAATCCCTAAAATCACTGGGTTCAACGTCTTTGCGATTTGGGCCATGATATCCGCCGAGATGTTTACAAGTCACGAGATTCCCCGCCCTTCCGTTACACAAATCTGATATTTTTACCATAAGATATTTTACCAGGACCGGTTTCGATAATATTACCTCGAACGCTTCGGTTTCGAACTTTGTTCTGATGACGTCCGACCCAAGACTTCCCTTCTCGAAGTCCCGGTCTTGGCTTACCGGAGGGCGACCTCAATCGACACCGGTCTTCGAAATCCAAGATCGGAACTTCCTATGCACTCGATCGTATCCGACCCCATACAGATAGTCCCCCCGTTTTTTGGAGAGTAACGACAAGAAACGACATGAGCCGCCGCTTTTCAAAATTAGGTTAAGTGGAAACACACTTATAGAGAACGACACGAAGTTCAAAGCGTCAAATCAGATAACATATAAACGTCTTGTTGATGGATGACGGCAGTATGATGACGCACGTGGCCACTATCAAAAAGGTCTTTTCGTGTCCCAACTGGCGATAAATCCTGTAATTTCTGCAAATACCAATTAATGCCTTCCCATCTCGTGTTTCGAACCGCCGCTTTTGAAGAGTATAAATAGCCCCTTCATTCTTCAATTTCCAAGTTTTGCGCCGTTTGAATATTTTCTTGTTCTTACCCTCTGCATTTTTGCTCTTCAAGTAAACTTCTTTCATACACTTCCCTTTGCTCGCTTCCCATCTCCTCAATTCCAATGGCGAAAACATCTAAATCTGTTCCTCAAAAATAACAACCTTCCTCCTCTCAACCCGCTGAAGAGGTTGAGCTTGCCACAGTTGAGGAAACTTTGACAGAGCCTCCTCTAAAAGCTTTCATACCAGACGGATGCTCGACCGGCTCCGACTTCAAGGTAGAGAAGGCCTCCTCAGTACCGGGCCGGGACGAACCGGTCACTAGTTACATTAGCTCAATCACGAACAAAATCCTTGACAGGGTGAAAACGGAGTGTAACTTGGTTGGCAAAGACGCGGTAGTCCCCTCTCCGGATGAGGCGATTACCACCCACGTGGAGGGTTATTTGAGCGTCTATACCTACCCCTTCACATTGGGACCTTTGGACCCTATTATTGTCGCCTTTTGCAAAAGGTACAATGTTACATTGGGTCAGATTCACCCCTCCATTTGGCGGATAGTTCACCTTTTTCGCTTTTTTGTGAGTAAGGTCAACGGGCACCCCTTCACCGTTGATCATTTACTTCGACTGTACAGTCCCCGAGTCTTCCGAGGGGGACTAATAAAACTTGCTCGCCGGGCTAGCAAAGCCCTGTTTTCGAGTATTGATGAGGACAAGGACCGGGGTTGGATAAGCCGATTCGTTCGAATAAGAACCTCGGACCTTATCCCTGCAGAAGACATGTCGTTCCCTGAAAATTGGAACATGGACCGTAAGCATCATTTTCCTATCTAAATTCATCCGTTGTTCTTCTTTTGATATCTTACTGATATATTTTTTTAAGGTGTAGTCGTTTCTCAAATGTCGGCCGCGATTCAACACTTAGAGGAGTGGGTCCGGAAAGTGGTAGCTCAGAGGACCTACTCGGAGCGTGCTTAGCGTGAGATATCGAAAGGCCTTTGGGAGGTCAAAAATCATGGTGAGCTCGATAATGTTCATATTTCTTGTTTCATGTAATCGGCATTGCTACTATCTCACTACCTCCTTTCTTTGTAGGTCTATCGAAGGACGCTGAATTGAGGCCGACGTCCCCCGGTAGAGAGGTTCCCTGCCCTCCCCCTGTCTCGGAGAAGGAGGGTGAGAAGAAGAGAAAAGAAGTCCCCGGTCCCTCAGAGCCCGAGAAAAAGAGAAAAAAGAAAAGCATAGCTCGTAAGCCTAGAATCGCCAACCTGGCTATTCGATTGAGCGACGACTCCGAGGAAGATAGAGACCTCGGTATTTCAATTAATGAACCATCTCGGACAGTCCCCGAGCCGAGGATCGATGAAGCTTGCACTCCTCGAGTAGAGGACCTCGAAGCAGGGGCGAGGATCGGGGTAGGCACCGATGCAGGGGTGGCAGCACAAGGAACCTTAGACCTCCCAGAAGCAATAGACTCTCCCTCCTTTTCGGAGGCAACCCTCGACGAAGCCCGAGCTGCAAGGATACATACGCCGAGCAAAGGCCAGATACCGGCAGGACCCTTCGAAGACTTTTTCGACGGAGTACCATCGGCTGATACCTTCGGGCTCGAAGTGCCCAAGAAGAGTCATTCCGCTGAGACGAGCGGGGTATCTATCGGTCCCAAGTTAGTCGATAGATTTTCCGCTCCAAGTTCCAACCCTGATCGGAAGAGAATAATAAAGTTTGCCATTCCCGAAGATGCTAGGGCTCTGGCCGCGCCTGTGGGCGTGGCTAGTTACTTTCGGTGTTTGGTGACCAAGGAAGATCAGGCTGCAATGGATGCGGTGGATGAGGCCTGCTTATTCAATGAAGCTCAACAGACGGCAAATAAGGTAAAATTTCTCACAGGCTCTATTTGGCGTTTGTTACTTTATTCTTTGACTTGTACTAACCGTTTTTATTTTTTCCCACACTTGCAGTCTTCGGTGCTTCATCACGAGGCATTTCTTCGGCAAAGGGAAGAAAAGGCACGTCGCTAGCGACTCGAGGGGGAGATGTCGACTCTTCGGGCCGAGCTGGACTTTGTGCGCAAAGAGAATGACAAAACACTCGACCAGCTGGGACAGCAACTTGACCGAATAAATCAACTTCGGACCGCATTGAGCGAGGCCAAGTCAGAAACCATTGAATGGAGAGCCAAGGCCGATATATTGACTTCGGAAAAAGAGACCCTCCGGGCTCGCGTAATCCCCTTGGAAGAGCAGGTTTCGAAGGCACAAGAGAAAATCGGGACTCTGACTAAGAGGACCGATGCACTTCAGTCCCAAGTCGAGACGCTCACTCTGGACCGAGATGTTCTGGTTAACGAGCTGCAATCGGCAAAATCCGAGGTTGCCACGTCCAAAGCTGACGCCGATGATCTGATAACTCAATATAGAGCTGATGCTGAGGTCGCCCAAGAGCAATCAAATATTTTGGTCGAGTACACCAAGTGCCAAACCCGCCTTTTCGTTCGAGGCTTCGATCTATCTGCCGAGGTCGATGAGGCAGCAAAGGTTGAAGCCGATGTTAGAAAGCGGGCCTTCCCTGAAGAAGAAGAAGAAGAAGAAGAAGAAGAAGAAGAAGAAGAAGAAGAAGAAGAAGAAGAAGAAGAAGATGATGATGATGATGATGATTCTGATTGATGTTGTCTGTAATATGATACGGCCTTTTTGTACATACTTTAATTTGTATATATAAAAGAATTCCCCTTTTTTGCCTGACTTTGAAATTTTCAATATCAAATTTTCCTGCCTCCCGGGCTTAGCTAGGATTTATTTCACCATAGATTTTTTTTTCATGGCCGATCGAATAAGGCCCGTATCTCGAAGGGAGGAGTCGAGATTTGCCTTGATAGGTCTTATTTCTTTCCGAACTCCGTTAATTTGGCAGGACCTTGGTCCGTTAAGAAATTGAATCCGTCTTAACAGATTTTAACCCGATTCGGCCTTAGCCTTTTACGAATTTGGAGTTGCCTTAATAGGTTTTATTTCTCCCCGAATTTTATTAGTTCGATGCGGCCTTGGCCTATTAAGAAATCGGGATCATGCCTTAGCAGATTTTGTTCCCTTTTGAATTTTACTAACTTGATTTGGCCTTAGCCCTTTTAAAGAATCGAGGTTTTGCCTTGGCAAGTTTCAATCATCCTTGAATTTAACTCAATTCGGCCTTAGCCTTTTATAAATTGGGATTTGCCTAAGTAGGTCTTATTTCCCTTCGAGTTTTGCTAAATCGATACGGCCTTGGCCTTTCAAATAATTGGAGTTTGCCTTAATAGGTCTTATTCCCCTCTGAATTCTGCGCAAATATTTGAACAATGTAAGTTTTTGATAATGTAATGAAAATCGAAGAGGCCCTTGGGCTCAGAAACAAAATATCGGCGCCAAAGAACCTTTATTAGCATTCATACGCTTGTACAACTTTTCTTAAGGGGTAGATCAATCTATTTGGGTACGGTACTTTCGACCGTTTGACCCTTACATTGATTCCAAATGATCTACGGGGAGTCCCCCCGAATTGAAGTAGCTAAGCAAAGATTCGAAGTAGACAAGCGATCTCCAGATATTCAAGGTCGATCGAAGTTGTGCACCAAATATCATTATCTTTGATGAGTGACTGATCTAAGTTAGCACGATTCCTGGTTGCCTCATTAAAAACCTTGCCGTAAAACCCAATTTAGGACAAAACCGGTCGAAGGAAAAAAGAGTGCAAAGCGTGCTTTTAGTCCTAGTGTCCCGTGCTTCCTGGCTCGAGGTCACTTTATTTGCTACCTGCAGACGTTAGTATCATAAAACAAACCAAATGAAAAAAGAAATTTGCTACCGTAAAAATAGTATCGCTCCAGGTGGCTCACGTTCCAATTGTTTGGCAGCTGTTTGCCATCCATAGTTCCGAGCTTGTAAGACCCTTTTCCGGTAACCTTCAATATAGCATAGGGCCCTTCCCAGTTTGGCCCTAGTTTTCCTTCATTCAAGTCTCGAGTGTTGGGAGTGATTCTTCTGAGTACCAAGTCCCCAACGTTGAAATATCGAATGTGGGCTCTCCGGTTGTAATATCTTTCAATCTTTTGTTTTTGTGCTGCCATTCGAACCAGGGTCGCTTCCCTTCTTTCATCCAATAACTCTAAGCTGATGTTCATGGCTTCTCGGTTCGATTCTTCGGTTATGTATCGGAACCTGATGCTCGGTTCGCCTACTTCGACTGGTATTAATGCTTCAGCACCATAAACTAGGGAGAATGGAGTGGCCCCGGTGCTGATTTTCTCGGTTGTGCGATACGCCCATAGAACTTCGGGCATTATCTCTCGCCATTTTCCCTTTGCGTCGGCTAACCTTTTCTTCAAGTTTTGAATTATGATTTTGTTGGTTGACTCGGCCTGTCCATTGCCGCTGAGGTGATATGGCGTTGATAATATTCTCTTAATCTTGTTGTCTTCGAAGAACTTTGTTACTTTGCTGCCAACGAATTGCTTGCCATTACCACATACGACTTCCGATGGCATCCCAAATCGGTAGATGATATGGTCCCAGATGAAGTCGATCACTTCCTTTTTCCTGACCTTTTCGTATGCCTGTGCTTCAATCCACTTGGAAAAGTAGTCAGTCATAAAAAGAATAAATTGGGCTTTACTTTGTGCACAGGGGAGAATGGCCATGGCGATAGGACCGAATGCAATGTCTCTCTGGGCTGGTGAATCATTGGTGCGTGCCTTTGGCACTTGTTGCTCTTGCGTACGAACTCCTTCGCATCTTTCTCCATATCGATCCAATAGTAACCGGCCCGAATTATTTTTCGAACCAAGGATTCGGAGCCAGAGTGATTGCCGCATGTGCCTTCATGTATCTCCCTTAAGATGTACTCGGTGTCGCCGAGCCCAAGACATATGGCGAAGGGACCTCCGAATGTTCTTCTGAATAGGGTTCCGTCACCGGACAAGCAGAATCGGGCTGCCTTTGTGCGTAACGCTCTCGATGCTTTGGGATCCGATGGGAGCTTACCTGAACTGAGATATTCTATGTATTTGTTCCAATCCCAAGTCAAGCTTGTTGAGTTAATTTCGGCATGGCCTTCTTTCACCACCGACCTCAATAGTTGCACGACTTTTTCAGAATCGATCTCTTCATCTTCGATCGATGATCCTAAGTTGGCGAGGGAATCGGCCTCATTATTTTGCTCTCGCGGTATGTGCTGTAGGGTCCATTCTTTAAACCTATGTAGTGTGACCTGAAGCTTGTCCACATACCTTTGCATTCGCCCCTCTATGACTTCGAATGTCCTGTTTACTTGATTGACTACGAGGAGGGAATCACATTTGGCCTTGATTATCTCTGCCCCCAGGCTTTTGGCCAATTCTAAACCTGCAATCATAGCTTCATACTCTGCTTCATTGTTAGTTAATTTTACAGTCTTAATAGACTGTCGAATTGTATTCCCAGTTGGGGGCCTTAGTACGATACCAAGCCCCGATCCTTTCGAATTGGAGGCGCCATCTGTGAACAAAGTCCACACTCCCGAAGGAGTCCCCGATTCGGTCATCAGTTCTCTCTCGACCTCGGGTATAAGCGACAGCGTAAAGTAGGCGACAAAATCTGCCAGCACTTGAGATTTGACCGAGGTTCGAGGCCGATATACGATATCGTATCCGCTTATTTCGACGGCCCACTTGGCTAGTCGGCCTGATACCTCAGGTTTAAGCATGATATTCCTAAGGGGATAAGTTGTTACTATACATACGGGATGGCATTGGAAGTAGGGTTTTAGCTTCCTAGAGGCATTCAATAAAGCGAGTGCTAACTTTTCCAAATGTGGGTATCTAGTTTCGGCCTCACCTAGGGTTCTACTGATGTAATAAATGGGGAATTGCGTACCTTGTTCTTCTCGGACCAGGACCCCGCTCACCGCTACTTCCGAAACAGCAAGGTAAAGGTATAATTGCTCACCTGTTTTTGGCGTATGCAACAAAGGTGGACTAGAAAGATACCTTTTAAGCTCTTCTAACGCGCGCTGACATTCCGGACCCCACGAGAATTCGTTCTTCTTTTTCAGCAAGTTGAAGAATTGGTGGCTCCTGTCAGATGACCTCGAGATGAATCGGCCTAGCGCTGCTATCCGACCTGTCAGCTTTTGCACAGCTTTCACACTGTCTACAATTGTTATATCTTCGATGGCTTTGATTTTCTCGGGGTTAATTTCTATTCCTTGGTTCAAGACCATGAAACCAAGGAATTTTCCCGAGCCCACTCCGAATGCACACTTCTCTGGGTTCAACTTCATGTTGTACCGTTTTAGCACATCGAACGTTTCCTGCAAATGGCTCAAATGGTCCTCTGCTCGCAGGGACTTGACTAACATGTCATCAATGTAAACTTCCATTGTTATTCCTAGTTGTTTCTCGAACATCTTATTTACTAGGCGTTGATAGGTAGCCCCCGCATTTTTTAGCCCGATAGAATGGCATCACGTTGTAACAATAAGTACCATATTTAGTGATGAAGGATGTCTTTTCTTGATCATCCTTATCCATTCGTATCTAGTTATAACCAGAGTAGGCATCGAGAAAGCTAAGGGTCTTGTGACCAGCGGTAGCATCGATCATGCGATCGATGTTGATCAAGGGAAAAGAATCTTTAGGGCACGCCTTGTTTAGGTCTTTATAATCTATGCACATTCTTAGCTTATTTCCCTTTTTAGGAGCTACAAGTACATTTGCTAGCCACTCCGGGTATTTAACTTCCCGTATGGACCCTAATTTAAAAGTTTAGGTACCTCGTCCTTGATGAATGCTTGCTTGATCTCGGACCGAGGCCTCCTCTTTTGCTTGACCGGCCGGAATTTTGGATCAATGCTCAATTTGTGAGTTGTAATTTCCGGTGGTATCTCTGTTATGTCAACATGGGACCAAGCGAAAGAATCTTCGTTAGCTGAAAGAAACTTAATTAGTTTGGCCCCGAGCTCGGAGCTTAGGCCCAAACCCAGGTATACCTTTCGATCCGGTGAGTCGCCTCGGAGTGAAATCTGCTCGAGCTCCTCGACTGTTGATTTGGTCGCATCGGACTCGTCGGGACCAATGAATGACCAGGGAACCCCATAATCATCATCTTCGAGATGATCCTGCTCACCCTCGTTTGTTGAAGGTGGTGTCTGTGATTGCTATTGGGTCCTCTGGGAAGGAGCGGTCAGCTTTGGTACTGCTTCTTCTACTGCGAACATCTCCCTAGCAGCATGTTGTTCTCCGTAAATAGTTACGATCCCATCAGCCGATGGGAATTTCAACATTTGGTGCAGTGTTGAAGGTACTGCCCGATATCATGAATCCATGGCCTCCCAAGCAAGGCATTGTACTTCATGTCTCCTTCGATCACGCAAAACTTTGTTTCCCGAACAGTACCCGCGATGTTCACCAGCAACATTATTTCCCCTTTGGTTGTCTCGCAAGCCATGTTGAAACCATTGAGAATTCGAACTTCTGGAATAATCCGGTCTGTCAATCCGAGCTATTCGATGACCCATGATTGAATTATATTGGCTTAACTACCAGGATAAACAAGTACACGCTTCACCCGAGTTTTATGTACAAGCATCGATATTACTAAGGCGTCGTTATGGGGTTGTATGACTCCTTCTGCATCTTTTTCGCTGAAGCACAAAGCCCCTTCCACCGTATAATCCCGAGTGCGCTTTTCTCGGGTGATAGATATTTTGGTGCGTTTTAATACGGGGCCTTGGGGTGTATCTACCCCTCCGATTATCATGTTGATCGTGTGCTGAGGCTCCTCCTGGTTTGCTGGCCTGTTCCTGTTCCCGTAATGGTTTTTGGCTCGGTCGCTCAAAAACTCTCGAAGGTGCCATTTTCTAGCAACCGTGCCACCTCTTCCCTCAATTGTCGACAGTCTTTTGTCTTATGTCCATGTGTGCCATGGTACTTACATATCAAGTTGGGGTCTCGCTTAGCTGGATCCGATTGCAGCGGTCGAGGCCACTTGGTATCTTTAATGCGATCGATGGCCGATACGAGAGTCGCTGAATCGACGTTGAAGTTATATTCGGACAGTCGGGGTGCTTCTCGATGACCAGCGGCTTTCTCGAAGTTATTTCTTGACAACAGTCCTCGGTTCCTTCGATTAGGACCGTTCCTCCTTTCCTGTCTTGGAGAAACCTGCCTTCCTGGAATGGCCCTTCGATCGCCAGGATACGGTCTATGCCTATCTCTGTTCGATCTTGGCTCTCGGTAATTATCTCTTTGAGTCCTATCGTGAGTTCTGATGGGATAAGTGGATCCCGAGGGGGCCCCAAGCTGATCGTCTTCGACTCTGATCTTCGATTGATACCAATTGTGTATATCCGCCCAAGTGGCAGCTGGGTATTCGATCAAGCTTTGCTTAAGCTGTTGTGAAGCCGTTGAACTTCGGGCGTTGAGCCCTTGAGTGAAGGCTTGTACAGCCCAATCATCAGTGACAGGTGGTAGGTCCATCCGTTCCATCTAAAAGCGAGATACAAATTCTGTCAACATCTCGTTGTCTCTTTGCCTAACTTTGAATAAGTCCGATTTCCGTGTCTCGACTTTGATGGCACCCGCATGAGCTTTCACAAAAGTGTCCGCAAGCATGGCAAAAGAATCGATGGAATTCGGGGGCAAGTTGTGATACCAAGTCATTGCTCCTTTTGATAAGGTCTCCCCAAATTTCTTTAAGAGAACGGACTCAATCTCGTCATCTTTGAGATCATTTCCCTTTATGGCGCATGTGTACGCCGTTACGTGCTCATTTGGGTCAGAAGTCCCGTTGTACTTGGGGATTTCTGGCATGCGGAACTTTTTTGGGATAGGTTTTGGGGCAGCGCTTGATGGGAAAGGCTTTTGCCCGAATTTCTTTGAATCTAAGCCTTTCAACACCGGGGGTGCTCCTGGAATCTGATCCACCCTCGAATTATATGTTTCTACTTTCTTGTCATTGGCTTCAATCTTCTTCTCGCCCGACTCGACTCGCTTGGTCAGCTCTTCAAGCATCTTCATGATCCCAGAATTTATCCCCGATCCGCTTTTGTCCGGTTGCGCCGTGGCCGGTTCGTTTTCGGGGACAACTCCTCGAGAAAAAACGGCTTCAACCCTATCCGAAACCTGACTGCGACTTTGCAACTGAGCTATGGCCGCTTGTTGGGCTTGTAACATGTCAAATATCATTTTAAAGCTAATCCCGTCCCCTTCGTCGTTTTGAGTTCTTGAGCTGTGTTCTCTTTGGACACTGTTCGACGGGCCAGAAGTTTGATCTACATCGATCGCCATTTGAGAATTGGCGTCGACTGGAACTTCATTACCGGGCATCACATTGTTGTTCTCGCCCTGGTGGTCGAACTCACCATTGGCGAACTGAGGCACGGATTGTGAGTGCAACATGACTGCGTTATAATCTGAAACCAAAAATTTCTGCAAAGAACAAGCGTAAAATAGTGTGTGTGATAGAAAATTGTATCAAACGTTCACTATTATCCTTAGCCCCACGGTGGGCGCCAAGCTATTTACCCTTGACTACGGGCAGCAATTGAATTTGTACGTGATATTAAGGATATGTGAGTTGGCCTGATATAATTTAAGAATGAACGATAATTAAATAAGTAAAAGAGTAAGCAAACCGCCGAAGTTGAATAATTCAGCTGTGACGGAATGAACAAGAATGAAATAAGTATTTGATGAAGAAAACAGTCAAAAATATGCTAACTTTGTATATTTATCGTATGTTGTGCCCCGTTTACAGTAGGGTTGAATTCTTTATATAGGAGGAGAAAAGAATATCATACAAGGTAAAAGACTTATTTACAAGTTAAAAAATTCCTAAAATCACTGGGTTCAACGTCTTTGCGGATTTGGGCCGTGATATCCGCCGAGATGTTTACAAGTCACGAGATTCTCGGCCCTTCCGGTACACAAATCTGATATTTTTACCATAAGATATTTTACCCGGATCGGTTTCGATAATATTACCTCGAACGCATCGGTTTCGAATTTCGTTCTGATGACGTCAGACCCAAGACTTCCCTTCTCGAAGTCCCGATCTTGACTTACCGGAGGACGACCTCAATCGACACCGGTCTTCGAAACTCAAGACCGAAGCTTCCTATGCAATCGATCGTATCCGACCCCATACAGTAATATTAGCCTTAATTGAGATAGAGGGATATGGTATGAAGTAATTGTACCCAACAAGTTCATGTATGATTTATTTTCTCTTCCCCCCCCCCCCCC
>MCJB01016759.1:185841-212836 GCA_002018475.1 Nicotiana obtusifolia
CCCCCCCCCCCCCCCTTTTTTTCCCAAAAGAAAACGTATTAATCACTCACGAGAATGAATAATTCACGAGAGATGAATTGACAAAGGTTAGAAACAGGTCAAACTAGATTTCTGGCATCGTTTGACGCCGAACACGCGTTTAATATTGAATTGAAATTGGTCAGTAAATATTCTCTTTTGGAGTGTGTTTTCCACCATGGTACACGTTTTCGAATTTGCACCAAAAAACTTTTTTTTAAAGGTAAAACTAAAATAACTCTAATCTCAAAAGTTGAATACAATATTTTTTATCAGTAATTGAAAAAAGGAAAAAGGGTCAGATATATTTTTCTACTTTTATATATTGTCTATATTTAACCTCCGTTATATTATCGGATCAAATTTACGCTTACTATTATACTATCAGGTCAAATTTATTCCTACAATCAGCAAAGTTTTAAAAATTACCCCTCAACCCGTCATGTGACCCAGAATCTCCCAAATCATTTTAATAAAGTTACTGATTCTTCTTCTTGGTCCACTATTTTCGAAGTAATTGACATTTACCTGCTTTCTGAATTAGAGAAAAAAAATAAGAGAAAAATATTAAATAATACAACCAAATATATAAAGTATAGTAAATTGAAAAATCTAAATAGGTAGCTTTTCTAAATTCTAAAAGTATTTATAACATTCAAATTTTAATGGATTCTTTACTCCAAATGTATGGAGACTTTGAAAGTATTAGTGATTGAAGTTGAAGTTCCTCGGAGATTTTATATTGTCGAATTCAACTTTGCTTTAATTAAATGTCTACACATTGTGCACTCTTAAGTTAGTCGATCGAACTTTATACTAACCAGGCAATGACAAAATATATTTGAATATACATGTACATACATGATGATCAGCTGGATATAATGCACAATAAATAGACCTACTGAATTATACGGTGTGTATATGATTGAAAAATAAATAAAATTTTAAATCAATTCCAAACCCATTATTACAAGAAGAGAAGCGGGTGAATTGGTAATTAAAAATTTTTTTACGAATAATTTGTATAGTCTAATAACTTTAGCATTCACATCAATAGTAATTTCAGAAAATAATGGAGCAAGAAGAATAACAAGTAATTTATATAAAAGGAATTTAGGAGATTTTGGATTACTTAACAGATCAAGTGGTAATTCTTAAATGATTGCTGATGTAGGGGTAAATTTAGCCAGATAGTATAACGATAAGGATAAATTTAACCGAATAATATAACGAAGATTAAATATAAATAATATTCGAAAATAAATAGTTACCTTAAAAAATACATGAGTACATTTAGCTCTTTTACCTTAAAAAATACTTATCACCCATCACAATATTAATCGGTCAGTAAATAGTTACCTGCAGGGGAAAATTAATTTTACTTTTACATACCGATAATGATAATTGATTGACAATGCATTTGTAGGTAATAAACGTAATAATACTTCTCTCCGAATGGAAGCAGGTGTTTGGAGAATATTTAATTGAAGTTTATAAAAGAAGCCTCTAAGTTTCTTAACCGTCTTATAGCCTTTTTGGCCAAGCAGCAAAAATCAGTTTATGTTAAAAAGTATTTTTTTAAAAGTATTTTTGGTAATAAGCAATTTATATTTAACTAATTATTTTAAAAAATATTGGAATTTCAAACTACTCTTAATCACACTATTAAAAGAAAATCGTAAAATCCAACAAAAAGAATTAAGTAAAGAAACAGAGAAAGAGAAGAGCTTTAAGAATTTGCTTAATTAAAAAGATAGTTTAAAAATTCTATGGTTGAACCCCTAAGGAAGTTTAGGTTCAACAAAACCTCCCACGGGTCCTCTCTCTCTCTCTCTCTTTCCTACCATTTCATTTCCTTTTCTCTTTCCATATATAAAACCAAAACCATTTGGTTGGACTTATTTACCTCCACTTGAAACCCCTTCGCCATCTACTCTTATCAACTCTCTATGGCATTTAAATCAACTACTTCCGATTGAAAGAAAGAATTCCAGTTCCATCAAAAAATGAAACTCTTCTTCACTTTCTTCATCTTCCTTTCTCTTTTCACATTCTCACAATCAGAATCCACTTGCAAAAACAACACAGATTTATCTCTAGTTTCCAAGGCTTTCAGCTCTGTTTATGGCTTCAACATCTCTTGGTTCAGCTCAAACTGTTCCTCTACCACTCCAATAACTGTGATAAAGTTATCTTCAAGAAATCTAACTGGCACAGTCTCATGGAAGTACTTAAGAAATTTGTCACATCTTCATACTGTAGATCTCTCAAACAATTCCTTAAAAGGTTCTGTTCATCCTGTTTTTTGGTCAATCTCATCTTTGGTTGTAGTCAACTTATCCAAGAATAAGCTAGGGGGAACGATTGCTGTAACAAGTTCATCTCCTATTCAAAGCCTTGATCTTTCTTTCAACAGGTTCACCAACTTACGCTCTACTTTTTATGGTTTTCCTAATCTCACTTCTCTTGATCTTTCACATAATGATCTCAATATTTTGCCTTTTTGGTTCAACAACCTAACCAAGCTTGAAAATTTGAGCATTTCTAGTTGTAACATTTATGGCAATCCAAAACCCATTTCACATATCAAGTCACTGAAGCATTTAGATGTTTCTTTCAACCACATGAATGGTACATTTCCAGATGAATTCCCTCCTATTTCCAGTCTTAAATTCTTGAATATCTCATTCAACAACTTCACTGGCCTAATACCTCAAGACCAGTTTGCAAAATTTGGGAACTCTTCTTTTATTCATGCTGGCCATTTGCAAACCAAGAATCTAAAATTACCAACTCCCAAGAATTCCTCAGAATTTCACATCAAACATCATAACTTCACAACCCCACCACACAAAATGTTGCCTATCAAACAGAAACCTACTAAACCAATGGACAAAAACACCAAGAGAAAAAATCCCAAATCAAGAAAGAAAGTTTTAATCATAGCCATTTCAGCTGCTTCTGCATTTTTAATCTTGGCCATGGGGTCAGTCATTTTGTGTCTATACAAGAGGAGAAAAACAGTGGCTAGGAAAAACAAATGGTTAATCTCTAAGCCAATTCAAATACCATTCAGAATGGACAAGTCAGGGCCATTTTCATTTGAGACAGAGTCAGGAAATTCATGGGTTGCTGACATAAAAGAACCAAGCTCAGCACCAGTTGTGATGTTTGAGAAGCCATTGATGAACTTTACATTCAAGGATCTCATAGCAGCTACATCTCACTTTGGGAAAGAGTCATTATTAGCTGAAGGGAGGTGTGGGCCCGTTTACAGAGCCGTACTTCCAGGTGACCTCCACGTGGCAATTAAGGTCCTAGAGCATGCTAGGGAACTAGGTCATGATGATGCTATTGCTTTGTTTGAAGAACTGTCAAAGCTTAAGCACCCTAATCTGTTGCCTATTTCTGGTTTCTGCATTGCAGGTACAATTTTCTTCTCTTCTTTACTTTCCTTTTGACCATTTTCAATTTTACATGCATGGGTCAGTAAAAAATCTGATATTATTTTATAAATATTATGTCTGATTGGGTGAAATGCTAAATATGTGGCACTCTTCCCCCATATTTTCAGTAAGGATGAAAAATGGAGAAAAAATTTGTGTGATGTTTAAGGGAAGATATTTGAGGTGGAACCATATTGAATGTATTCACGTGGAGGATGAGAAGAGAAAGAGTACAGTCAGTAGTGAGTAATGAGACAGAAATCTTTGCAACCGTAGAAACGTAAGCAGTAGCTATGATAACAAGCAGTAAATAGGAATGCGTGAATAATTTGGATGTTAGTACTATGAGTACAACATTACATTTGAAACTGCTTTAAATGCCCTTTGTAAATTGTGTCCATTTTTACAAACAAAGTCAAACTTTCAAATCTTATGCCCGATTGGGATTTGAAAAAAAATTGAACTGTAAACGTCATTTATGATAATGCTCTTTGTAACTTGTGTCCATTTTGACATAGCAAAGTCAAAAGTTTAAAATCTTACCAGATTGGGAGAATGGAAGTTGCACTGTCCAAACTTTATTTCATGATTTTGGAGGAATGTTGCACAAATGTTTTCCATAAATAATTTTTTCTTGGAGACCTTTTTTAAAGCATTAATAGTTCCAAAAGAATGTTTTATTCAATTGACAACGTCTTAAAGTTGGAAAGCTAGAGTAGAATATAACAGTTAAGCCGCCAAATTTGTTCTCTACATTATTATATTATGATTTGAAAAATTATTTCATGACATGCAGCAGTTGATTGTACAATCAAACTCCTTGTAAATAATAGTTAGGACTTCTCTAGCAACCAAAGAAAAGTTGCTCCATTTGAAAAGAACAGAAACAGGGAATCCAATTTTATTGTTCCTTTCAATCAAATCATATTTAAATCTAATTTAATGTTCCCCTTGACGCAGGGAAAGAGAAGCTAGTGTTGTACGAGTTCATGGCTAATGGTGACCTCCACCGATGGCTACACGAGCTTCCAACTGCTGCCACCAACGTGGAGGATTGGACTACTGACACGTGGGAGCAGCAAAATGGGTCCCATCTGACATCGCCAGAGAAAATGGAATGGCACACGCGCCACCGCATTGCGGTGGGCATAGCGCGTGGACTGGCCTACCTCCACCACGCTCAGTCAAAGCCCGTGGTTCACAGCCATTTGATACTGTCTAATATCCTATTGGCCGATGACTTTGAACCTCGAATAGCCGACTTTGGACTGAGTCACGACCGAGTCAGTGGATCCACTGAGAAGGATGTGTACGATTTTGGAGTCGTACTGATGGAGTTACTAACTGGAAAAACTGGTTCGGATGACACGATCAAGTGGGTGAGAAGGCTAGTGAAGGATGGACATGGAGCGGATGCGCTTGACTCGAGACTAAGACTCGGTGGCGACTCAGTGAGTGGGATGGTGGAGTGCCTCCGAGTTGGATATTTGTGTACGGCGGAGAGCCCAAACAAGCGACCGAGAATGCAGCAAGTTTTGGGATTGCTAAAGGACATACACCCCACCAACCGGGAACCCATTTGAGTTTACTCAGTAGAACTCGGTAACTGCTAAAATTCTAATATCTAAACAACCACTCTCACTACCGAGCGTAGTTGCAGGGCGAGGAAATACTGGCTGGCAGCATTGAATTATTGTACTACCATGTGTTTGATTGACCTCTGAAAAGTCAACAGTACAAGACATCTCTCCCCTAAGCATCGAGGGCATTCAGTCACGTGCATGTCACGTGTTTTCATTGTCACGAAGATGCACTTCAAAGTGTCGTGAGAGGGACATGTTTGCTTGGTTGTCAGTTTATTCGTCTCACTATTCTTCTCTTTTTTTATTTACCTTTTTCCTTTATTGTATTTTGTATATTAAACTAGAGATAAAAAAGAATTTGCACAAAAATATGCGGGTAAAGCTTGGTGAATATTTATTATTTGTTTTTGGTTTAATCAGAGAGTTGTATTGTATTTGAAGTGGAGCAGAGAATACCACTTATTGCTCGTCGCTTCTAAGGAGGCATTAGCATCATCAACTCCTTTAATTTTCTACTCTTTTTTTTTTCTCTCTTTAATTTAAACATTTCTTGTTCGTTTATTCTTTTCCTTTTTTCATTTGTTGCTTTATTCCCTTTAATTTTTATAGGAGCAGTCTTTAATTTTGCTATAGAGGACAAAAGTCATTGATGAGTATCTAATAAAGTGGTTTAGAACAATCTTTCCTAAAGTGATTGGGTCAAATATTGAACCAATGAAGGTATCCCATGAAGACCTTTAATTTTATCTTATTTCATTATATTTAAACCTTTCCAGCATTTGGGTGCCA
The DNA here is from genome assembly GCA_002018475.1 of Nicotiana obtusifolia. Taxonomy (NCBI): domain Eukaryota; kingdom Viridiplantae; phylum Streptophyta; class Magnoliopsida; order Solanales; family Solanaceae; genus Nicotiana; species Nicotiana obtusifolia. The sequence continues at coordinate 191,678 of MCJB01016759.1, forward strand.
CTAAGGCCACATGGGGTGCCTTTAATCTTCAAAAAAAATAAAAAAAATCATGGATTTGAAATATTAATAGTCAATTTTGTAGGCCAAAATTCCACTCTATCAACTAGCACATTATTTTGACCTGTTCTCAATGGCAGACAGTATACTAAGCATTTATTTACCCTTTCTTCATTCTCTTTTTGTTTTTAAAATTTTGGGATAAAAATCCAAAATAATCATATTTGAACAATTAACAAATAGAAATAGATAAAACATGATTGAGGGGTCGAAGAAATTTGAGGTAAAAGATTATCCATTGGCTATTGTATGTTCCAATGAAGATTTGGGATCAAAATAATGAGGGAAAGTATTTAAAAAGCAAAATCCACATGTATGGAAGTTCCTCTTTCAATTGTCTCGCTTTCAAAGTTTTGGTCCTTTTCTCCTTTTCCACTTTTTTTTCCCTTCAGATTTAATCTCATCATTGGCCGTATAAAGAGAAGTAATCAATTATTAAAGAAAAAGGCAGAAACACCTTTTGCCCCTTATCTTTTTTTGGTTTTCCCAACCATTTTTGGAGAAAATGGCGAACAATGTTAGCTTTTCCTTCGTTCTTTTTTTTACTCGAGAAACTTTAAAGTAAGCTAATATGACAAATAGAAATGTCATTCCTAAATTACAGCAAAAAATAAAATCTTAAGGAGTAACGAGGATCAACGATCAAACTTTTAACGATGTGAAGGTCTCCTAAGTAAATTTTTCTCGGGAGGGGAGGGGGATTAGAGTTGGGGAGATTGGTAAGGTGCAACTATACTTTTGAAAATAAAAAGGTAAACAAAATTGGGACAGGTTCAGATCTAGAAATAGGAATAGATAAGGGAAAAAGGTTATCCAATTACGAGGGAATAGAATGGTCCATAAACCAAACATGAGAACAAACTGGAAAAGAAGTTAAACCGTCCACTGACTTGTGTGCGATGAACAATTACAAAGGAAGACACTGATGTTCAACATGAAACTAGAATTAAAAAATTAAAGCAACCATGCGTGCCGTGTGGTCTTTTTCCTTTTTTTTTTTTTTTTTTAACGTTAGAATGTGAAGGACTTAAGTAAACAACATGAATACTGAACATTATGTTACTTTATTTTGCTTGAGATTGAGGTGGTATTGTAAATATTTGTTTCTAAAAACGGTCATACAATACACAAGATTGAAATATTAGTACATGTGAACGTACATATTGCTTATTTGCTCAATTGCTCTGAGCTACCATGAGAAATTGTTGATGACTCTATAACACAATTTTTTTTATATTATCTGATTAACGACACAATTTTAATATCGTATAATTGTTCCTTTTAAGTTCACTTATATTTTATATACACATTTTCAACCGAAAAATATTGAAATCTCATGTTATGCTGGTCAGTTATGTACCAAGGAAATCGTTCTTATAAGTTTGACGTTAAAATGTAAGTACTTGTAAGTGGTGATTATTACTCACAGTTGAATTTTGGTACAATACTTCCAGCAACGAAAGCATAGGTCATTCGTGAAGTGCCTAAAGATTACTGTTCAAAACGTCTAAGTTGATATAACATTAAATTGCAATAACCTCTTATCCAATATGTAGTCATTATCAAATTAAAAGTTTTAAGTTCAAAATGGACGAAAATGAACTGTAATTATAAGATACAGCCCAAAGTTAATTGTTAATGGGGGAAAAGGTAGGATTATCTGTAAAAGTGAAAGTATTTATCCTGCTCTCTCAATAAAAGAATTTTACCCATTAAATAATTATAATACCTTACCTATTTAATAAACAAATAGAGTATCTTAAAATAGCTACCCACGCTAATACTTTGCCTATAAAAACGAAAAAGCTGCTCAAATTCGACAGAATTTCATAAAGATTAGCATACAAAAATTGAGATTTCCACCAGCATCACAGAATCGTTGTTGAAAATTTGAAGATCGCAAGCCTGAAAAAATAGAGGGAAGATGTTGATTTCTCTTTTAAATTCGACTTTTTCTCCTTAAATTTTATTGAAATATCAATCTGTTATAATCATAGTAGCTGATTCGACTTTCGAAGATGCTGAAACTTTTGAGGCTCAAATTCGCATCATATTATTCCGATTTTGATTTCTCAGATTACAGAAGTTTAGCGCTCAAACTTCTGAATTTTTAACTGAAAATATGTTCTCAGTTTGAAGATCTGGAGATCTGGAGGTTTGAATCATACAGCTGATTTGAGCTCGAAAAATATTTTGTTGAAATTCAGTATTTGCGTCAACACTGCTGAAATTTGCACTGTCGAGATTCGATTTTGTACATAAAAATTTTTATAACTTCATATCTATATAATCATGGAAAATATACCAATTCCACTGCAGCATAGTGGAGAATTGATGATAACCATAATTTCATAAACTTTCATATTGATGCAATTCTAATAAAGACCTGTTGGAAATTTGAACAACTTCTCAGAGAGATTGCAAAGTAACTGCAAAAGGACAGTAACACAATAGTTATTCACTATGCTATTGCTCAAGGATATCCACCAATTACAATTTGCAGCGATATGAGTGTTAGTGTTTACATGGAATTAAAAAAATCAAGTACAGGGATGTCAACACTCCCACTATGTGTATCGCTTGCTAAAAATACTATAGCTGCAAGCACCTCCAGTTTCGACATTGCTACAATTTCATCAGAAATTGCACAAATTTGAAAGCAGTGATATGATTAGTACTTTTGATGTACAAGAAGGAGATGACACCGGTATAGAACTTGATTATGCAAACATCATAACCGATCAATTTTATCAAAAAGTTAAAAAAGGACAAATTTACAAAGACAAGAACCTGCTGGCTCTCGTTATGAAACAATATGCCCTTAGAGAAATATGTCAATATCGGGTTAATAAATCATGCCCAAGAAGGTTTGTCTACATTTTTTCAAGTAATAAAAATCTATGTGATACCTATATGGTATATACTGATATAGTATATAAGTATGCTATATGAGTATACTATGTGAGTATAGAATTGTACTGGTGTGTATGTGATTTTTATCAGTAAAACATGACTCCAATATAGTATATATGTATGCTAAATCAGTATACTATGTGAGTATAGAATTGTAATGGTTTGTTTGTGTTTTTTAGCAGTGAAAGATGATAGTGATATAGTATATAAGTATGCTATATGAGTATACTGTGTGGGTATAGAATTGTACTGTTTGTCTGTGTGTTTTTTATCAGTAAAACATGATACCTATAGTATAAATGTATGCTAAATCAGTATACTATGTGAATATAGAATTTTACTGGTTTATCTGTGTTTTTAATCAGTAAAAGATGATACTGATATAGTATATAAGTATGCTATATGAGTATACTATGTGAGTATAGAATTGTACTGGTTTGTGTGTGTTTTTTATCAGTAAAGCATGATACATAACTATATTTATATTATAAACAGGTATACCTTTGATTGTGTGGATGAAAGGTGCACTTGGAGACTTTAACCATCACGCCTACGAGCATCAAATCTTTTCAAAGTGACACATTTAATTCTTTCCACAGTTATTTAAATTATAAGAGATTTTGTTCACAAAAGCAAGCTATCTCAGCTTTTGTTGCAGCTGTGGTACAAGATAAACTTGTTGACCCGAAAACTATATATACATCAACAGATATCCAAAGAGACATCCAAAAAGCATATAGTATGGACTTAAGCTACATGCAAGCATGGAGATCAAAAGAAAAAGCAATGCAATTATTGAGATGAACACCAAGTGAGTCATAAAAGCAAATACCAACATATCTTTACATGTTAGAGTATGCTAACCCAGGATCAGTCACACGCCTACACACTGAAGTATATGAGAGCTTCTTGTATTCATTCATAGCCATATATGCATCGATTAGAGGCTGGATCTATTGTAGGCCAACATTTGTAGTTGATGGAAGTTTTTTAAAGTCAACATATAGAGGGACCATACTCACGGCTTCTACGCAAGACGCAGAGGGTGAGAAAAAAAGTTGTCTCAGAATCAGTATTGAATAATTGATGTACTTTACTATTTTAAAAATGCAATACACTTACATTCAGTTAAAGCAGAAAAAAAAAAGATATTCAAATATCATATGATACCAATATGGTATGCAAGTATACCAACAGATTATATAATTATTTTGCTACATACCTGCACCTACCTATGACTATACTACTGTATAAAATGATATATTAATATTGTGTGTTGTAACTAATATTTTTTTCTTTAGTTTTACAGGACAAATTCTACCACTTGCATATGCAATTGTTGATTCGGAAAATGATGCATCGTGGTAGTAGTTCTTTGTGCAATTCAGAGAAACATATGGACAAAAAGAAGGAATGTGCATTGTATCAGACATGCATGATGGTATATAGAGAGCAACTTCAATTGTTTATCCAGAAGCTTCGTTGTGCATGTATGTTCCATCCGTGAAACAACATAAAAACGAACTTCAAGAAGAGCCAAAAATAAATCAAAGAAGTATACTTTGCGATAGCAAGAGCATACACTGTTGAAGAATTCAACAGGCATATGGCAGAGTTAGAAGCTATCGATAGTAGAGTGAAAATATACCTGATGGATATTGGACATGATAAATGGTCCCGGGCACATTCCAAGATAAATAGAACCATGGCCATGACATCGAATATCGCAGAATCAGTAAATGCAGCAAACAAGCACGCAAGAGACCTCCTAATTGTGAATTTGTTTGACTTTATGACGACGTTGATTCAGAAATGGAATAACACCAATCGGAAGGATGCCGCGGAATCATTTATGAAGATCGGTGTAAAATATGAAAAAATATTGGCAAATAATACTATCTTATCACAGACGATGATAGTATGCATTTTCAAAATCATAAAAATACTGCATGTACTGTAGTTTTACTTATGCACTTTAGAGATTTCACTAAACAACTGCATATTGTTATTAAAAATACTATTACTTCATACAGCTAATGACTTTTCTTAATTAAATATATATTAGGTGTTGCCATCAACTTAATTCTTACATTTAGTAATTGATGGCCAAACAAGAAATGTGATGCGCCTATATTAAAAAAACTTGCACTTGTGAAAGGTTTCAGCTAGATGATATTCCATGTCCACATGCAATGGCAAATATACAAAAATTTCATATGAATTTATACAAGTATTGCTCGGATTACTACAGCATAGACTACTTGCTGAAAACATATGAGATATAAGTAAAGCCTCTGCCGGATGAAACAACGTGGCAAATTCAAGACCATGTCTCTTCGCAGGTGGTACTTCCACCAAAAGGAAAAATCAAACCAGAAAGACCTAAAAAGAAGAGAGGCATAGGAAGTTGGGAAGGAAATACAGTTACATGTGTACTATGCGGGAAAAAAGACACAACCGGAGAACGTGCCGAAATATTCGAAAGAGAGATTAACATAATGCTTCAATATTTTTATAGAACTCATATATCATAAAATCATATCATTTTAATTGCAAATAATAAAATGCATGTCTTGCACTAGACATATATTTGGTATGCTAATTCTTTGCCAAATTACTTTTTGGCAAAAGTTTTATATAGCTACGCGTGTTTTCAATAAGAATCTGTTTATTTTCTATTTAGTATATAAAAGTGGGATACATTTACATCTAGTTGCTGCAGGAAAAACGGCGCTAAAATATAATGTGATACTCAAGTGGTATATTTATATACCTTATTGGTATATCTGTACACTTTATTGGTATATATATATATACCTTATTGGTATCAAAATATATGCAGAAATAGAAGTGGTTCCCTAACATCTAAACATACATCGTTAACAAAATGGGCACGCTTTGCAGGTCATGTCAGTACTGAAGTATGACAAATTGGAAGCCGTTTACATGCAGTTACTGTAGGGAAAAAAGGTACTCAAATACAATCTGATACCCAAATGGTATATTTGTATACTTTACTGGAATATAGTTGCATTGCATTAATATGGTTAAACCAAAATATGTGCAGAAATACAAGTTGTCCACCAAAGAAATGCAAAATCTATACATACTTCCTCAACCAAATGGGAATACTTTGCAACTCATGTCAATACTGAAGTATAACAAAAAGGTACTCAAATACAGTGTGATATGGTATATTTGTATACCTTATTGGTATATAGTTTTATTGCACTAATATGGCTAAACCAAAATATGTGCAGAAATACAAGTGATGCACCAAAAAAATGTAAAATTTGTACATACTTCCTCAACAAAATTGGCACACTTTGCAACTCATGTAAGTATTTACATCTAGTTGCTGCAAGAAAAAGGTACTCAAATACAAAGTGACCCTCAAATGGTATATATGTATACCGGATTGGTATATAGTTCTACTGCACTAATATACCTGAACCAAAATCTTTGTAGAATACAACTGGTGCAGCATTGCAAAATCTACACAGAATTTCTTAGATTCAACTACAACTAAAAACTACTCTCAATACAAATTCAATACCAATTCACTTTCTAAAAATATTTCTTCTCTTTTAAATCAATAGTCGCCTTGTTCTTCAACCAAATAGCAACATAGTTCCACTTTTTGAATGCTGTAACTCCCTTAAAAATCCACCTCCAAAAATAACTTCTGTTGTTGTATTACAGCAAACTAACAGTGCTCCTCCTACTACAAATAGCAGTAGGAGTAGGAACTAACAGTGCTGCTGTAACAGCCCTATTCTGCATTAATGGACTTCAAGTGATGAGAAAATTTTGCCTCCGAAAGGTACTGCTAATAAACCAACAATTTTATTGAAGAAGCCTAAGAAAAGCCTAATAAAACAAACTGAATATAGATTCCAACTTTAAAATAGTTATAGCAACATATTGTACTGTTACAATTGTATTTCTAGAACACCCTTTTAAAAGCTAGCGTTTTTACAATCTAATAATGCAAAATACCATACTTCACCAAAAACTATTAAAATCCTGCAAAGTTTTCATGCTACGATTAACTAAAACCAAAAAGAGACCTATACTGCTTCTTGCGCTTCTTTCCACGAGTCATTTTTGTTACTACTGGAGCCTCAGATTCACTTGATTCACCGTGCAACTGCGTGTTCCTCCCGTAGTGCCACAGCAATATACCAAACCTAGCTCGAAGACCATCCACATCAAAATTGGCAACATGGATTGAAGACCTTTAATAATGTACCAACAAAGCATGCAACATATACACCACAATCTCTGAAATAAAACAAATGAATAGAATATATAAATCGATTAGTAGTGAAAAATGTTAAAATGAATGAGGAAAACAAAGTAAAAAAGATAACTATTCTTACGAATTTTGCTGTGTTGGCAGATTTGTTATCAATTCAGTCTCAAATGGACCAGTCAAGTCCTTTCCCATGTGCACACCATTTTCTACTACAATGTCATTTTTTTGGTTATAAAATTCAATGCTAACTAGAAATAGGGATATCAACACAACATATGCCTCTGCCACCTTTTGAATAGCTTTTTTGTGCTTTCGACTACATAGAGAGTCATATAGATAAAACATCTCTTATGAAATGACACACACCCAATATCCAATGCCACTTTTCTGCCAAATTAATTGAAAAGTGGACATGATCAACCTGGTGCCGTGGAGTGTTGCAATGCATCCTAAATACATTCATATACTCCATGATAACGTCTGATCCATCAATCAAATGATCTTATTTCCCACCTTTTACAAATTCTGTGTAAACCCTTTGAAAGATATTATTAAAAAGAGTATCTGTAGTTGTGACTTTGATTGACATATTAATTTCATATTTCGCTTTCTTTCTATGATAGAAGAATATAATATTCAAATGCTGCAAAAAAGAGAGGAAGAAAATATGACTAACACTAACAATATGCATGAACTAATACAAAAACAAAAATAAAAAGTCCTATATATACCGAACTAGACAGTGGCCTGCCAGAATAGTTTAATGTATGAAAAAACGTCAAAGTCAAAACAAGGGTCCAGTTTTTGATCACGAAGTATATACACTTCCCTATTTCGTAGATAAGAAGATATGAATAAGAAATACATCAACAAAAATTAAGAAAACATGAAAACAAAAGTACATGAAAATGAATACGCACTCTCCCAATTGCATGTCTGCTTCAACAAATTTGAGAATGCAGTCGTAAGCTTATAATCAACAACCACTGAAATGTCATTTACAAATGAAAATCTTCCTTTGATAACCTTCGAGGATCCCCCAACTGCACTAACACTAGATTTTCATTCATTCCTATACGGCAACTATTTTACAGTTGCAGGGCGCCTTCTCCGTGTGAAAATTAGAGGAGTTGTTTCAACATCTGTTTGGGTATGGACAACATTTCTTAATACCGACTGATTAGGTTTAGACTTATTTACATCACGAGTTGTTAGTTCATTTCCGAATTGATTTACATTACGTCTCACTCCTTGTGTAATGGCAACAATTTGGTCAAGTTAAGAATCAGTATATTCAAAATCAGAATCCAAGTCAAGATCACCTCCGTGTCAACATGGAGCTTAAATTACAAAATGCTAGTGAATCCACAAATATACAAAGTTAAGAAATTTTTGAAAAAAAAGAATGAAAAGTTATATATAGAAGACGTTACCAGAAGGAAAATTCACATTACTGCCACCTACATCTTGACCAACACCATCAACCCGAGATGCTGAACACATAAAAGTATTATCAACATCACTATTTAAATAAAAAAAACTATCAAAAATCTCTCATTTACATACTAACTTAAAAACTAGTAACATCAACAATAGTACCCTGTGGAGCAGTATTTTGTAGTAAAGGAGGAGCTTTAGACTCAATAACATCATCTAGTCGTGTTTGTGCAGCGATTCCTGATGGCAACGGAGCAGGTCCAGACTTTTTAACATCATAAGATGGCTTCTTATATTTTGCCTGTTGTGTAATGGCGGTGATTTGATCAATTGCAGGCTAAAAAAAGTTAAAAAAGGTTAGTGAATGCACAAATACATAAAGTTAAATAAATAAAAAAAGAATAAAAAAATTACATATACAATATTTTACTAGAACGCAAATCATCAGTAACTATGCCATGCCTTGCTGTGACGTTCTTCACATTGACACCACTGGAACCACCCTCTCGACCAACCCCACCAAAACCAGACACTAAACATATAAAAGTATAATCAAGAGTACTATTATTAAAAGATAACAGCAAAAAAAAAAATAAAAAATTTGTGATTTACATACTAGAAGGCGTTTTGGGCGTGCTATCTCCAATAACTATAGGAATTTCCACAGTCGCCCCTTTCAAACTGGTCTTAATCATTGTGCATCTCACCAAAGTAAGGATCATTATCCTGTTACTTATGTTAAAAATAAGAAAATAATAATTTTATTATTATGTATATTACAAGAATACTATGTGCACTAAAGTAAAGAATGGAATAGTGTTCTATAAGCATATATTGCATCTTTGAACAATATACTATAGTATTATATTATATAAAATAACAATACCGCTGAATTTTCCTCTGGTTTCATTGATTGCCTACCAATAGCTAGAAGCACCTCCTCACACTTGGTCTCTATAAAAAGCTTCAAACCTTGTAACTCCTTCATTACTTCAGCATTGGTAGGTTCCGAATCACCTCCGGTACTTTGATGCATGCTTTGTGTCAATGGAAATTGAGTGCCAAAAATCTGAAAGCTATCATGCTGACACACAGTTTAATAAACTCCAATTTCAAAGTTTAGACTACGCACATCAAATAGTTGTTTCTCAGCATATGTTGGGGTGATGTTCTTTAGCTGCAATTATTAATGACACTAGTTAGAAATAGAAATGATAAAAAAATATGGAAAGATAAAAGATCCCTATAACCATATGATACCAACATGGTATACATGTATACCAACATAGTATATCATTGCTATTGGATATTTCTACAACTACCTGTGACTAATCTACTGTACTAAAACATTAAAAAATACAATAAAAGTATGAGAAAATTAAAAGTATAAGTAGCAAAAAAGATCCGTATTACCATATAATACCAATATGGTATACATGTATACCAACAGAGTATATCATTACTCTGGGATATTGGGACAACTACTTGTGACTAAAATACTGTACCAAAACATTTAAAGATGCAATAAAAGTATGAGAATTTGCGTTGCAAGCTAAACATTCGCAAAGCAAGTCGCTCATTCTGTATTTGACCTTATACTACCCAATTCAGAATTCGTGGAAGTTTGTTTCCAATATGATCAGCAAAGTGACCATCCAACTTGGGCAGCATTCATACAACCAAATCTGTAAAGCCAACGGGAAGCCATCGAGTCTATAAAAAGAAGGCTTATCTTGTGAAACTTGTTGGAACACGAGTCGATTGTAGCATTATAAACATTGATACCCCAGGGATAATTATTAAAATCACCGTACTCAACCAAGTAATGTAAGGCCGTGAAATAACCTTTGGTTTGAGCAGAGAAGGTAAGAAGTTGATCACAAAATAAAGAACTATTATCTTCAACGCATCATCATCTGTCTCCCATTTCTTCTTCGTAAAACAATCTACTAGTTGGGTTAATGTCACTGATTTAGTCCGAAAATATTTTGAAATCAACCTATTCTCTGGTACCTTCTCTATACTTGTATTACTTTTACATTTCAGCCCGGTAACAAGTGCAAATTCATCCAAACCAAAACGCAACCTAGAATCACTCACTATAAACCGCATCTCATTTTTCACCTCATGATGTACTTCTCTTTCTTCTTTTTTTTTTGGTACATGATGTACTTCTCTAATAAGTAAATGGTGCATAACCCGAATTTGCACAATAACTGGTGGAAGATCCAAAAAATATTCAAAGCATATTTTCTTAAACATCTAAAGTTGCTTCTTTGTTATATTCTCTTTCAACAGAGGAATGACATTGCAGTTGGTATCCCAATTTACCTTTGGTTAATAATCTATGTCCATAGGCACAAGAAAATCCAACACTGCAAAACATGTTCATGTAAATAATTTTAGAAATAGAATTCATTTAAAAATGTAACTAAACCAACCAAAAATATTACAACTACCATATGATACCAACATGACATATAACTATACCAACAGGGTATACAGCTCCACTGGTTGATTCCTGGCAACTATAAATGACTATACTACTCTTACATCATATACATGCATAAAGAAAAAAATAAAAAAGGTATGCAGTTATAAAGTATTTTCAAGATATTGTACGATACTACTATTATTAAAGGAAAAATAAATAGTGTACAAATTAAATGCAGCCAATACAACCAAAAAAAGATCTAAAAGCATATGATACCAATATAATATATAGCTACACTAACAGGGTATATAGTTGTACGGGCTATAACTACAAAAGCTATTACATAACACACATACTCTATGTCCATAGGCACAAGAGAATCTCAACAATGCAAAACATGATCATATAAATAATTTCAGAAATAGAATTCACTTAAAAATCCAGCTAAAACAACCAAAAAATATTACGACTACCATATGATACCAGTATGGCATATAATTATACTAACAAGTTTTGCAGTTATACTGATTAATTCCTGCCAACTATATATGACTATTTTACTATTACATAACACACATGCATAAAGAGAAAAATAAAAAAATAGTGTGCCACAAAATAATATAATAAAGTATTTTAAGATATTGTATTATACTACTTTTATTAAAGAAAAGCAGATAGCGTACCAATTAAAGGAAGTTAATACAGCCAAAAATGTATGATACCAATATATTATATAGCTATACCAACATGGTATATAGTTGTATGGGCTCGTTCCCGCAACTGAGGTTCCAACAAACATATGATACCAATATATTATATAGCAATACCAAGAGGGTATACAGTTGTACGAGGTCGTTCCCAGTTCCCACAACTGACTATAACTATAATATAATACAAAAGCATACCAGAAAATCAAAAGATTACAATGTACTATATGTTCAAAAGCACAAATCCTAATTTTAAGAAAATTACCTTCTTGGGTGCCACACCAATTTTTTTCTTCTTTACTTGAGAACCATTGCTACAATCAACATCGACTGGTTGAGTCTCTGTGTTAGGCAAGGATTCGCGTTGGCTTCCCCCTAACTCAGAATCCAACAACTTTAGCTTTTTCCTTATCATACACCGCAACACCTGCTATGACTGGTTCGGAATTTGTGTTCGGGTAATGACTGGTAGAGAGTTTCATCGACTCACGAATCATCAATATTGTTGCATTTTCCATGCTCTAATTCTACATTGTCAGTTGTATTTTCAAAGCGACTATTGCTAGGATTAGGACTAAACACAGACGGAGAATCAAAAAATAATGAAAAACTAGGACCGGACATGGCCGAGGCAACTGATCAGCAGCTACTTGGGTTGAAGAATGATGTTGTGCACGGCGCCACCATCTACGCGCATAATGCTTCCGACAATAGTGAAAAAAATAACCCACATATATTGATTCACAAAAGTACAAAGAAAAACACAAAAATTCTATGATTTTGAAATCCACTTTCACTAAAATGTACTTTCACATCCAAAAATTTCGACCAGAAATTACTATTAGACGAAGAAATATAACGAAATCTGAAGAAAAAATTCAAAAGTCGAATCACTAAATGCTGGGTGAAATGTGGTTTCTCATGGTTTGGCTATGGAGGTTTTGAAACTAACTCTGTAGCGTTAAAGGACGAAGACAAATTAAATGACAATGGGTATGAGAATCCGCTAATTACGTAGGCTGCTGGGTGAAATAGCTTGCGCCGGGTATGAAAATCCGCTAATGGGTGGGCCGCATAAATAGTCTAGGCTACCTGGGTAGGAAAAGTAAATAGTTTGAGACTGTGTATTAAAGGATAAATAGTTTAGGCTTAATAGGTATAAAGTGGGATTTTCTCTTGTTAATGAGTGCATAGCAGTTTTGTTGCCCAGCTCAAATAAGAGCAAAGTGTTTCGTGTTAAAACTTCAAAAAAGAAAAATAACATTGTATAGTCGCTCTCAAAATAATAACCAAAAAATATATAATTTCTATATACAGTTTTTTAATATTTTTTCGACAAATAAATATAAATAATTTTTTGAGCGGACTAAAAGTGATAGTAGCCCAATCTATAAAGAGTTCAGCGCACAAAATTCCATGACCAAAGGAAGCTTTTTTATCTTCCTAAGATCGTTCTTGCAAAAATTTACGCTTGATGAATTTTTTTAGATCGTCATTTATACTTTTACCATGTTAAGAAATATTTTGAAAAAATAGTCTCGTATTAGGATACACTCGTGACGTTGAAGCATCTGGAATTTTAACGATTGCTATAACTTTTAAAAATTTAAAATTTTGACACAAGACTTTTTTTTTCTCCAAAACTCTTATTACTGGCCACTGGGATCAAAATGCAGAAGTTTCCTATATTTGTCATTCGCCCTTGTTGTTTTTGAGGCAACTAGTCTCAGGTAACGTGCATTACATGTTTGTTCCCTATTATGTATATTATATTAAAAGTATAAATTTTTTAGCGAAATACTATTTATTTTTTTTACTTTTTAAAAATAAAATTCATACTAAATAAAATTATAATTTAAATATATCCTCTAATATTTAGGAATTTTCAAAGATTAAGATAAAAATTAAATAGTTTAACTTTCATACTGAAAAGTCGAATGAAACTTACAGGAGATAGTATTTCCACTTTAATTGATCAATACAAATTTTTTGTAATTTATTCTAGAATGTTGACTCATCATTAGTATTTATAGATAATAATAATTATTTTCACGAGCTTATACTTTAAAATTTTATTTTATATTTTAAATAGATTATTTGAAATTAATTTATTTGATTTATTAAAATTTATCTTTATTATTATGGATTCACATGCAACACACATACTTTAATACTATTTATTATAAAATATCGATAAATTTAAAAAATATTAAGTTATCAAATAGGAAATGCTGCAACTAATAAAAAATATCAATTTTACCATTTAAATTTTATTCGTTAAATACATAACATTGGTGTGGTGTATTTTTCATTTAGCAAAAAGTGTGTAAAGCTAATTAAGATAACATAACTTCTAATGGTATGAATATGTTGATGAATTTCTGCTTTAAATTTAATAAACGCATGTAAATGATCTTAATAAAATTAGGAAAAACATGAAGAAATATATATTTCAACACAACCTCCAAACAAAGCATAATGACTATACATTTATCTTTGCCCCAAATATTCAAAAGTGGGATTGTTTTTTCAGATTTATAAATACTTCCTCATAAGTAGAAATAAAAATAAAATTATAATAAAATCTAACTTGCAATCACTAATTAAATATTTCACTTTACTCAGCCAAGTACTCAAAATTACACACCAAAATTTGAATCTCGTTGTCCCAAAAGATAACAATAAAAGAAATAAATACAAGAAAACATAGAATGAGACTAAAGTTATAACACCACAATGACAAAAATAAATACATATTTATGCACTAAAATTATGATCTCTCTAAATACTATAATTTAAATGTATTGACAACTGAATAGTTAATTATGACACAATACAAGAATTATGTATACAAACACAATCAGAATTTATATATTTCAAACCTCAAGCAATAATATAAAAGACATCTGAGTGAACATAAGACAAATGAACAAAAATAACAAAGAGAATACATGAAGAATTCATCTGGCAACATAATATTTGCCTTGGCCTCGACAATAATGTTAGGACTCTAAACTCAGTAGAAAATACAGAGCATATACAATAATATATGAGTAAGGCCTTCTGAATTTTCATTGCCCAACACCTAGATAATCAAGATAATAACTCAATTGTCATTGACAGTAAATAGTCAATAATATTATTGTAAATCAATAAAAAAATATTATTTTCACACGGCACAATTCACATAAAAATCTTGTAAGATAATTTTACTTATAAGTAAAAAATACACTCAAGGATAATGCAAAAATCTCAAAAGTCACAGTAATGAAAGGTTAATTAGCTAGTTTTCTTCATTTCCGTTACAAGTGAAACAAACACCGCACATTAAAGAGACTTTAATTTTAGAACAACTATTTAATTAGTAACTTTTAAGTATGTAATTATTGCTAGAAGTTGCAGCACACAACTCCAAATGCCAAGCAAAATGTGAAAACGTACACACACACACACACATACATACATATATATATATATATATATATATATATATATATATAATTAAGTAGTAGTAACTCTTTATTGTCTTACTAATTATAACTTACAATTGAATATTTGTCCATAAAAGAATTTATGACGTATATTTACATATTTGTGCAATTATAACAAATTGAATATATGTAATAAAAGGGTAAAATGGTCGATCAATGTTTGAAAGAGATTTTAATAAAATAGCTTTCACTAAAAGTGTTCACCCTCATAATATAGTATGATGAATACAATATCAATTAAATAATATAAAAATATGTGTACAATTAGTAACATAAAAGATATTGCCTTTAACCCAGAAACAATGAAAAAAAAAGGTTAGGAAGAAAGGAGGAAGATACAAGCACAAATCTTAAATAAAATAACAAATAACAAATGTGACACGGACATCACTCCGTTTCAAGAGTGAAAGAAAAGAGGAAAATGTAAAGATATGCATAAACTATGGAGTAACATATATATATATATGTTGCAAAATGAACTTGTTTTTTGAAAAAATGAACTTGTTTTTTGAATATGTTGCAACCCGCCACGGTTCCTTGTCTTGTGGATATATAAAGGAAAGAATACAAGAAGCAAAAAGTCACCATTGAAATTCTTATTGCACAAATAAATTCTAATGATCATAAGATTTGCACAAATGAGATGGACATAGAACATTAATACCTTACACCTTCAATCGCATATATCTTTTCTCTTCATATATGTGGTGCCCATGATAATAGTATTACTTTTTCATACAATCTGTAGTAAGAAAACATATGAAGAACTGAATATAAGTGTAATTCTAATTCATAAGCCTATGGACAATCAAGAAAAAGAAGTCAACAACTTCTAGAAATAAATAAAATGAAAAGTCAAATAGCAAATTTGTTTGATATTAGAGACCAACTAGATGCAACGTAAACTAATTACTTGCTCCAGTTCTAAGTCCTCTAAGGAGCCAATATGCTGACAAACTTCTGTCAAGATAATCTGCAAATAATATCAACATTCAACCATGCTGCTTTCACTAGGTGTATAAATTAAAATTTGACCAAAGAAAATATTTAAATTTAAAAGGAGTATTTTTGCAACCTCATCACTCTAAACAAACTTTAAAGACTATTATAAGGAAAAACCTAAAAACTGAGAATAAGAGATCTGGTAAATGATCATACTTTAAGAAGGGAAGGGGAGGGAAAAATACGTATCACAAAGAAGGAAAAGGGAGGAAACGAAGGAGGAGACAAAAAATAGGAATAATAATGAAAATGAGGATAGGGGATTTTTCTAAAGGGAAACCTGAGAAACGTAACGTAAAATATGGAAAATAGAGGGATTTTAGGAGAATAAGGTAAATAATACCTTGTTCAATAAATTTATCACTTTAAATTAATAACAGGTGACTTTCTTAACGGATGAGATGGAAAAGACATAATAACAAAGAAAACCAAAATTTCTTACTGAATACATATGTTTCTTTTTGACTACGTTCACTTTATTTTTAGCAATAGAAGCATTTAGTAATAGGATTTCGACCATATTCATAATAGTTTGGATTTAATATTTAATAGTTAGAAAAAAAAATATAACAAAAAGTAATAATTTTAGAGTAATTTTTAGTGAAGGGTAAAATAGTCTTTCAATTTTTAATGAATATTTTGATAATTCATTTTTAACTTTGAAGTATCGGACTTAAAATATCGTACGATGATAATATGATAATTATCTCCATAATGAAAAATTAATTTTCACCCGTATATCTTTCCAACCCGAACCGGACCTCTCCTCAACCCAATAGCTCCCCGCGGAACCCCCAAATCTTATTATTTTCATTCTTCCAAAAACCCTGAAATTTGAAAACTTCGAAAATACCCAATTCATTCATCAAAAGCCCTAACTGAAGTATGTCACAGAAGAAAGAATCAGAGGGTATCGCTCTACTATCGATCTACGGCGATGACGAAGATGACGAAATGGAAGATATGGAAGAACGCCAAGAACAAGAAGAAGAAGAAGCAAGGCAAGAAGAATACAAACCTGAATCCGAAAGCCTGGATTCCGAGCTCCTCCAAGATGACAACAATACCAGAATTGTTGGTTCTGATTCGGGTCGGAGTTCGACGCCATCACCGCTGATTCAACAACTTCAGCAGCAACAGCAATATGTTGAAACTTTGACGGTTTCGAGCTTAGGGGTAATTGGGTCTACCACTACGACGCCGTTTATGTCAGTCGCTTCTCCAAATAATCCTCAGCCAATGGATTTGAATGTGAATGTGAGTAGACGACGAAGGCTTACAATTGTTGACTATGGTCATGATGAAGTTAATATGTCTCCCGAACCTGAGGTAGCTACTCTTATTTTATGCTCTCATTTAAACTTTGATTTAAACCATGCTAGAAGACTCAGGTTTAATAGGATACTATTAGAGATTTATTATTCATGTAATGAAGTTATGAATGTAGGAAGGAGAAATAATGGCCAGTGGGAGAGTCATGTATGGAGAGGAACTTCAAACTGTTAGTGGTATGTATGTATGCTTTGTGTTTTTCTTTCTCTATACTTTTTTTTTGTTATGGCCCTTGCTTATTTAAGTGATTCTACGAGTTATATGCCTAGTGTGGTTTACTTCGTTCGTATATGGATCAAATTGAAGCATGTGTTCTCAATATATAGTCAACTATTATAATTCAACCAATTATTATCTCACTCCCTCTGTCGCAGTTTGTTTGTCTCTATTTCCCAAGTACGGCTCTCTATTTTCAGAACTATTTAGATTACATATTTTCATTTTGCCCTTATTTGCACTCTTATGAGAATTGACATGACTTGTTGTAGACCTCACTTGATACAAGAGAGGAAGTCAGTCTAATACTAAAGATACTTTTGGTATTTTATGCATATTTAGTTATGTGTCAAAAGTCTCATTTTCTCTTAAATTCCATGTCCAGTCAATTATTTGGAATAAATTGGGACAGGGAGTTAGGGAGTTTCTTTTATAAGCTTCTTCGTAAATATGCATGGGAGCAACTTTTGGGTAAAAGAAATCATTTTTAGTTGGGTAGCAGAGTGTCATTTGGTAAGAAATTGCTATTACAGTTTTCTGATCCATATATTTGATATGTAAAAAAGACATCTTCCGTATTTGTGAAGTAAGATTGACTAATGTTACTCCAATTATTCAAAGTCAAAACTAAAAAGAGAACTCTGTTGTTTTCTGCACCTTATTAATTTGGGAGTTCAAGCTTAAAAATCTCACTACTTTCTTTTTCAGTTGAATCTATAGAAAAAGCTTCACCAGCTCTTCAGGTTAGGACACCGAGCACTCAAACCCCTCCTCAGTCAGCTGAACCATGTGATCGGATTGATGATGCTATGGACTTTGCTGTTAATGAAGGACATGGAGTGGCTGAAGAATCTGATATGGTTCCTGCAGAAGAACAAAAAGATGTAGATTTGTTGGAGAATTTTCTTCCTCCTCCACCAAAGGAAAAGTGCTCAGATGAATTGCAAGTAAGTGGTGGTAGTAGTATTTTCCAAACTTAAATGATATTGGAAATGTGCTTATCTTAATTTATACATGCACTATCTTGAGGTAGCACTGAATTTGAAATAGACCTTTAAAGTTGAAGCGCTGCATCTTCTGACTTGCTTCTGTAGTCATTTAGATGATATTGGCAACTTATATGTCTCTTGCATTATGTCTTCTAAAATGAATTTGCATCTTATACAGCACCTTTCTGCTATAGATTATGCACTGTCTGAATTGGGACTTTGAGAAATATGTTTCTCAATTCTACAGAGATTGGTAAAGGAATGGCTGGTTACATGAGGACTGGCTGAAATGAACTGAGGGAGATGAAGCAAGAACTTAAAATGAATGTTTCAGTTCCCCCCGACCACGAAATTTGTGCTTGCTAAATCTCTCACACTGACACAATATCTCTCTCTCTCTCTCTCTGACACACACACACGTGTAATGTATAAATACTCTATCCCATCATGTATCCTTTATTTTCTACTTCTTGACAAATCTTAAGTGGATTACAATAAGCTCAGGTTGTAAGTATATCATGCTTTTTGCATAGGCAAGTTTCCGAGTTGGTAAGAGATTTAGACTCTGAACAATACATGTATCTAGTGTCATTTAGTAATTTGACCTTGAATGGAACATACGTGCCAGTAAAAAGTGAACCTTTTGTCATACTAGCTAACCAGAAGCTGCTTGCCCATTTGGAATACACTAAAAGGAAACTACTTTTGGCTTCCATTTTTCTGTGAACTTACCATTTATATATAAGGTGGGCCTTTTGGTGTACCCTTGTTGCGTAGATTATTGATTGGCTAATTTGCTTTTAATTTGTTACACTCTTTTTCTTGTCAATTCATTCTGCAGGAAAAGATCATTAAATTCCTTGCTTTAAAGAAGACTACTGGCAGAAGCTTTAATGCAGAAGTGCGCAACAGAAAGGAGTACCGGAATCCAGACTTCTTGCTGCATGCAGTGACTTATCAAGATATTGACCAGATAGGATCTTGCTTCAATAAAGACGTATTTGATCCGCGTGGATATGACAAAAGTGACTTCTATGATGAAATAGGTTACTAGCAATATAATTTTCTATTTTTTTGTCTATCTTTCGACTAGAAATATCTACTTTTGAGTTGCTTTGGTTATGGCATTTTTGAACAATTTTGCTACTTCCACTGTTATACTTTTGTTAACAAAATAGTTCCTTCTGTGAATCTGGAACAAGAATGGGATTATGACTTTTTCTGATAATTCAGTTCAATCATATCTTTTTGCTGGTATTCATTTTGGGGTTTAAATTATAAAATCGTAAAAGTTCCATTTTTTTAGGACTCTGACAGATAGCTGTTAGAAATCTTAGTATATTGTACTGTCCTGAAGATGAGTGACTTTATGTCTAAAAATACAGCCTTTTTACTGGACTAAAGTACACGTCACAAGGATTTTCATGTTATGTAGCTAACATCATACCTTTTCAACTTTTTTATTGGGAGCTATAGGAGGTTTAAAGAATATCTATTTCTTTTGAGGTTAAGCATTCGTGAATTTTTGTTCATTTCAGTGTTAGAATAATTTCTCTTGAGTTTTTGGATAATTTCTTATCTACGAATGCTTTATCCGAAAGAAATATTGATTGGAATATTTATTTTGTAAGCAGAAGTTGACATGAAGCGTGAAATGGAGAGAAGGGAGCAAGAGAGGAAGAGAAGTCCAAAAGTTGACTTCATATCTGGAGGAACACAACCTGCAGCTATGGTTCCTACACCAAAAATCAATTTGCCAATTCCAGGTTACCCACCTTTCTTCTTCGAGTCAAAATTTCTGTAGCACAGGTCTCCATTCACGGTTGATTATAAGAGTTCCCTGCATTACTCATTTTCTCTCTGCAATTTTTTTGCATGGGACGGCTTCTGTCTCTGTTGGTGCATTACCGCCCACTGTAGATGTTGTAACTCGGGATGGTAGACAGAACAAAAAATCGAAGTGGGACAAGGTTTTTATCTGCACAATGTCAATTAAATTGCATTTGATCATCCTCGATGCCTCTTGTTTATAACCCCAAATGTTACTTTTTTAGGTGGATGTTGATCGGAGAGATCCTGTTTCTGCTGTTGGTGCACATGCAGCACTTTTATCAGCTGCTAATGCTGGTACTGGCTACACTGCTTATGCGTAAGTTTATTACGACTCCGTTTTATAGGTTGAGGCACTTTTCCCGCTTCGCTGTGGTGTTCTTAATGTTCGTAATATTGCAATTTTTTGCGTGATTTTTTTTGCCAAAACCACTAAAAGGCTCACTATTTAAGTTAAAATAGAATTCACTCTATGCGCCCCCCCCCCCCCCCC
>MCJB01016770.1:0-10334 GCA_002018475.1 Nicotiana obtusifolia
AAATATATATATATATATATATATAGGAACCATTAGGCCCGCGGGCCCGCCCATTTAGCCCGGGCCCATGTGGGCTTAGGCCCGTGGCGGGCCGGTCCCTACCCACAGGACGGCCAGGCTCGTGCCCGCCAGGCCCATTAGGCCCAGGCCCGCCGTGGGCCACAACCTTAATGTGGAGTGCGCGTTGTAGTAGTTTATACTTTAATACAAAAAAGACAGAAATTCAAGTTTTTTATGGGGTAAATTATCCAAACATTTCCCTTGTACTCAAGGTAGATACACATTCCTCTGTTTTAAAAAAATCAAATACACCATCTGTATCATGAAAATTCTTCACGAATATAATTGTGTTATTCATCATTTTTTAATAAAACACTAATGTGGTGCAAATCCTACATAAAGAAATATTTATCTAGCTAAATAGATTTTATAATATTAAAAGTGGAACAATAAAAAATATAACTAAATAAAAATGAAATTTGTATATGTTAAATCTTTTTTTTAAAGGGTACAGTAGCTTAAGAGTTCAAAAATAAGAAAACTATTACCAGTATTAAATTACAATGTTTTATTCGTCACTTCCTGTTTAAAAGTTTTGAAAAATACATACTCAAATACTTACAGTAAGGGGGTATTTGCGTTTTTCAAAATGAGCAGCAAGAACTTGCATCTTTTTAGGTTGTGGAAGTCAGTATATGAACAACAAAAGAGCTTTCAATCTTTTGGTTGATTAAATCAGAAAGTCTAACCAAAAGCTCAAAAGAAATAAATTTGAAAAGTGAAAAGAAAAACAATAGGGGGGAGGGGGGTAGAGTGCAAATGCGGGGCGGGGCGGGTTAAAATTTTTGCAGGTTTATGCGGGTTTGCCCCGCAACCGCACGCACCACACCATTTGCGCCGCATTCACACTGCACCGCACCGTTTGCCATTTGTAGAGGTGGCTAGGATTGTTAATGGATATTTAAAAACCGACTAAACCGACGAACCATATTGTACCGATCCGATTTTCAGATTTCTTTTAATAAGACCGTAGATTTTTATATAAATCTATAATCGTACTGATAATTAGGGTAGATTTTTTATTTTATGAAAAGTAAATCGAAAAAGTATCGAACCGTACCGAATAAATTTATTTGTAAAAATATATTTATATATTAAGTTTAAAAATAATAAAGTGTAAATTTTTCCTTGGCCCTTGTAATTATGAAAATAGTTACAAGCCAACAAGTAATTCAACTCAAAAATCCAATTCCCAAACCTATTATGCTATTCCCATTGAAATAAAATTATTCCATAATATTCACAAGCAAGACACAAGATATTCTAGCGATTATGCGTAGCAAACTACTACGTATTGAATATGTTTCCTTTTGTATGATTTAGATTTATCTTTTTTAATATTTAATCTTCTATAAATTTTATTCTTGAGTCCCAACTTGGTTAGTATCTTTTCACTTGTGTGATTTATATTTTTTTATCTTTGCTTATTTTCTTTCACGATATTGTAGAATAGTTAATGGATCTATACTCTGGCTATCTTTCATGTTTTCTTAATTCATCACCCTTTAAACAATAAAAATGTCTAGAGAATTTTGCGAAGTCCTATAAAAGTACGTATGTTATTACATTCTACTAGTGACTTATACATGACATTTAAAAAAAGTACCAAAAATTAACTAAACTGTACCGACATCGAAAAGAAACCGACATGAATTGGACGGTTTCAAAAAGTATAATTTTGGTTGTACATAATAGAATAACCGAAAAATTAGTATGACACAAATTTATAAAATAACCGACCGAATAGAACCATTAACACCCTCGGAGTGGCTCTGGGAAGATAATAAAGCTTTTGCTCTAGCCCCAAACTTTTGGGGCCCCAAAATTTTTTTGATATTATTTTAGACAACATTAAAATTCCTAGAAACAAGTACAAAATTTTTATTAAGAAAACTAGAAATACTGATACTTTTTAATAGTGAAAATATTTTTAAAACTTTGAATTAAACTACTCAAATATTCATATTAGTAAATAATAATTTACGATAAGATCCAAAATAACATATTGCAAACACATGGCTTACATCTTATTAACTTGAATTAATCCTTCATAATATAAATTTACCCTTCAAATGTTTATGTGAATTTGAAGGCTTTATATCTTATAGAAGTACTATGTTATAAACAAAAAATATATAAAGAAAATGTCTCTCATTTAAATTTGGCTTTAGGCCCTTGACCCGCCATTCAATGGCACTCTATAATAAATAACTTGATTATCTTCCATTTTCCAAAAAGGTCGAGAGATTTCTACTGTATAGTTGAGATTCTTAATGTAGTAAAATTCTACTATCATCCTATTACAATTTGTGTTTTTTTTTTAATCTTGAACATAATAATGCTCAAAGAACTCACCATTGATACATGATCCATTTAAATTCAACGAAAGTCTGAATGCCTGACATTTAAGAATAAGGTTTCAATTGCAGCGAGGAAGAGAAGATTATATATATAAATGATAGTGTAGTGATGCACCACTTTACAGACAACTGTATCAACATTGATATGGTAGATGTGAAAGTAAGACCAATGTGTTATATAAGGTGATAAACCATTCATCAAATCAAAACAAGATTACATAAAGTGCTTTGAAACTGCTTTTTGTTGCATCAAGGATCAATATGAACTCGTAAGTCCCAAACAAAGTTATATTGAACACTAGTTTAATTTTTACTGATGTAGTAGGGTCACACATTTAGCTGGACGGATATTCACAATGACTTTACATTAGTTTTGCTGGTTTATTAGTTATTGCCCTCATCTCCGGCTGGTTTCATCCACGACCGGAGCCTTTTGAGAGCAATGATCACGGCGTCTCATCGAATAACATTACCTACAAAGCAAAGAGGTCATTTAATTAGAAAAAATATTCATATACTATAAAGTATTATATACATATGAATGTAATGAAATTTACTTAACGGCGCTTTGAAACATCTAAATCTACTTTTGAATAAGTGAGGTTTTTAGAGAGAGAGAACAACTTATCATGCTCTTAAA
This sequence comes from Nicotiana obtusifolia, assembly GCA_002018475.1. Classification (NCBI taxonomy): domain Eukaryota; kingdom Viridiplantae; phylum Streptophyta; class Magnoliopsida; order Solanales; family Solanaceae; genus Nicotiana; species Nicotiana obtusifolia. The sequence goes on from MCJB01016770.1 coordinate 3,061, forward strand.
TATTCAGCTCCTCACCATAATTATCTTTCCATTAATTTCTTAGATGTCTTCTAATGTTTAAGCAAACAATAGACAAAAAGTAGAAGGGAAATATCATTTCCACCCGTAAAAGTTTACTGTATGACAAAAGATGATACGGATTCTTAAGTCGATTTTACTATGTATGAACTTCCAAATTATTCTTGTTTCCATTTTGATTCTCACTCTTCCCTGTTGTAATTTCTGATTTTTTTGGTCTATCAAGGGCAAGGAAGAGTTAGAGTGATTCGTCACTTAACAACCCGTCCACTTGGAGAAATGCTTTTAAATTTTGCATACAAAAGGTGCAGAATTGAAAGACAACGTCATTTATACTATGCTTCAGCCAAATTGCAAGGCAGCTGGCTAACTACCAAATAACAGCTTTAATCATTTCCAGACCATTTAAACATGAAGTTACTATAACTTCATTGACAAGGCAATAATACAAATTATGAATTTCAGATATTCATATCTCTAGACAACTGATCGCAAGAGGTGATAGCAAAAGCTGATTTTGTAAAGTTCGACCACACATTTAGACCATATAAAGCCAATTCAAGCATCAAACTAATACTTCAATGGTATGTTTTTGAACCACACCAAATGCAGGTTCTGTTTCTTAAAAATGAAATTTTACTCACTATGGGAGAGCAAGCACAGGGGATACGATATTCATCACGGTCAGACGTAACATTTATGACTCCATTCTCCAAAAGCCAAAGTATAATCATTTATATAAGTTCATCTTTTCCTTTTGGCAATTGCTTGTTGGCTGAGTTAAATTTAATGATGACTAACCCTCCCAATGATAACCAATATAACACCTTCTAATGGCATTATACCAGGATTATCTTCTATAAGATTAAACATTAAAAATGTATGTTACAACTTCTGGTTCCTCATTCTCCCAAAGGAAACAGCCGCAATCACATAAATGAAGAAAAACACAAGATCTTAGGTTATCACAAACTAGAGCCATGGACCACAAACTGTTCAGCCTTCAGCTCAAAGGAAAGTGATAAAATTTCCTATGACCCGCATGATTCTAGCAGCCTTCCACTATTTTGTTTGCCACCGGGTGACCACTCATGGGACGGATAGCAACGCACATATTGAACAAACCCAAGAAAAAATTACAGGGAGAAAAAGCAGGAGCTTAGCAATAGCGGGGACTATTGGGTAGTCTTGGCAGGTTTATGGTATAACGGTAAAGCATGGCATATGCGCCCCCTCCTCCCCAAGTTATCCATGCCCTAGTTCATACTCTACCATAAGGAAAATGAAGCCCACTAATTTAGTTACTTCCTTTAGCTGAGCAACTTAAAATGTTAGTGTATACATTTACTGTAATTTTGTCAAATTTATTAGTGCAACTGTTGAGAGGTTTTCGGCAGCTTGTGAAAGCACAGTAAATCGTTAACCACATCAGTTGATACTGCTACAGAAAATAACACATGAATAGTTTCCCCCAGTTTGGTAATTGCTTCCAGTACAGTAGCATATAAAGGGCAAGCTCAACATCAACACAAAGTCAAACAAAAACATCTAATTGGTAGCTATATAATGTGAAGGATATCATAATTACCTTGCCACATACTGGACAGTTGTCACTTCTCTCCATCCACTCATATATGCAACCCAAGTGGAAATGGTGAGAGCATTTTGTCATTATTTTTGGGTTTTCTTCTGTATATTCTGAGACAGAGAGTATCATCAAGAACATGAAGTTAATAGTCAAGATATTCCTGAATTTTGGTAAACAGTTAATTAAACTATTAAATGGAAACCAAACTGTTTAAGAAGACCTAAATTCTAGGAACGACTACTGTACTATTTTTCCTATTGCCCCCTAGAAAGAATATTGTCTACCTACGATACTAGAGGGGAGAGGGTGAGATATGGAAATGTTTTACAGTTTGTTTAGCAGATGGAGTGCATAGATTACTCTGTAATGAAGTGCAATAAGATGGATCAGAAAACACCTGAAGCATAGATTACTCTGTAATGAAGTGCAATAAGATGGAGTGCATAGATTACTCCGTAATGAAGTGCAATAAGATGGCTCAGAAAACACCTGAAGCATGATCTACCTTCGAGACATGTTGGGCAGACATCTTCATCTTCTGAAGAATAACAAATTTGAGTAAATTCAGTAGTTGTTTTAGCTGTTGAGATTTTCAATGATTTGGAATTGTATTCTTTTGATCCTTCTATACATGCAGACTCCTTCCATTTATTGCCCGTACTCAGAGATTCAGAATCATCATCAATATCATTTCTTCGTAGTGGTTCAGTTTCCTCAAGCGAGTGACTTGACCCTTTCTCCCTTCTTGAGACTAGTCCATCTCGTTGCAAACGGAAGTATCTGGGATCGGCATCGTAAGGAAGTGGTCTCGGAGGAGAGCGGTATATATCAGATAGTGAGTTATCAAGGGATGCTGTAGAACTCAAAGATGTTGTACCTTGAGTTGATGAAGGAATGGCATGTTGTTCTCCTCTGTGAAACAATGATGTATGCTGCACAAGAAAAGATGGAGTGCTATAAATTCTATGGCAAATGAAGGAGAGTGATTATTATTGCTGTAAGATGATGGGTTTACATATTTAAGTCTAGAAAATAAATACTGAAATGATTTTGCAGTATTTAATTCTTCATGTGCCATTCATGAACTTTTGATGAACAGTCACAGAGAATCATAAAGTTGTCTCATTGCCAGTGAAGTCTTTGCAATGCCATGGAGGAGTCTTATGGACAAGGCTTTCCGAATTTATGCAATTTCTTCCTAACAGTAAGAGTTGGCTACCATCTTCTTGAGCTTTTTGCAAACAAACTGCCACCAAGCTAATTAACTTTAGCTAAAAATTCAGCGCAGTCAAAGTAAATGAGCCTAAGTCTGTCCACTCAAGGCACTTAAATGACAGTTTCTACTAGTAGACGGCCACCTTATCAGTTCACATATCAAAATGCTGCTAAAAATTTGACAAATTATGTGCTCAAGTAGCAGAGGAATGATGACAAGTTCAATTTGAAACTCTTAATTAGATCAGTAGACACAGAGATTGACTATACAAAGAAACGTTAAAAGTGAGATCAGTACATTAAAAGTGAGATCAGTTATGATTTGGATGTACTGAAAGGTTAATTGCAATGGGATGAGATACTGGTAAGCAGAGAAAAGAAGAAGATTGTACAACATAGTGGAAAAAACATACCACGTGCAAGAAGTTTTGAAGAAATGATCGAAGGCATAAACAGTTCCTATACATAGAGCTGTTTGGATTGGCAAAATCTTCGCATTCATCTCGCAAGCAGCAACAAACTGCACCCATGATGCTGTCTTCAATCAATGTCGATTACTCAAAAACCTTCCCACACATATCAAGGGAAATCCTCCAACTCTCATAATTGAGGCAATAGGAACTTGGGAATAAGCAAAGGAAATTGATAGAGGACCTTTAGCATGCAGCTGAAGAAGAAATGCAATTGGAACCCTCTCTCTTCAGGAAATCCTGAATGAGTTGATGCCCTTCTTGACCAAGATCTTAAGAAGAAATTTAAAAAAAAGTCTGCTTGTCACCTGTAAAAGTAAAGAACAACTATGATACAAGGACTGATATATAAATAGATGGATGGTCTACCTCGAATGAAACATAATTTTTGCAAAATTGCAATTTCGGAAGAATGAGAAAGGATGACTTGCATAGATCTCCCAGTATATGAAATAAAAGGGCTTTCAGATTAATTTCAACATACAAGCGTGCAAAAAGGAAAAGTCAGATGAGAAAAAAAACTGCATCTTTGGGATAATCAAGCTACCTAGCACCCAACCAATTGCAAAAAACTTACTTTGGAAACACCAGATCCTATGGGGTAACTAAAGAAATGGGCACTACAATTTTCAGGTATTACAGAAAAGGATTTTCTTTATCCCTAATCTTAAACTCTAATTGTGTGTACTTTGAATCCTACAAATGCTCAAACTGCCAGCTGCAGTAGATTGCGTCAACGTAAAGCTAGTTAATTTATGTTGAATCTCACAATATTGACTACATTGCCAAAATGAGCAAAAAATTGATTACTGAAAATTCATATTACAACTCCAACTAGTTTGTGATTGATATCCTAATTAAAAGCAAGTGATATTTCATAAAACAGCACTAAAAGTACAGCTAAACCCAAAAAAAGGAAGCAAAATAGTTGTTGTCATCCTAATTTCTTTAATGAGAAGCAAAGCAATCGTTCATACAACAGTGTTAAACACACGGCAAAAGGGAAAATAAGAAAAAGGGAGAAAAAAATTTAAAAACAAGAATGATCAGCTAAAGGACCTCAGTGATCAAGCAAGTAAGAATTCTGCAATTCACATAAACAAATATACAAAATTCCATTTTCAAGCCCCCCAAAAAAAGGAACTTCACTGCAAAAATCTCTGCATCAACCGATTCAGATGATACCCATTTCAGGTCAATAGATTTACAACTGATTGAAAGCTCCCATCAGTGGGAGATAAAAGAGTGTAAAATAAACTTTAACAAAAAAAAACAAGAAAAATACCTCAAACTTGCGAAGATTGCGGGATCTAATAGAGAGAGAGGGAGAGAGATAAAAGTGGATGGATGATTCTATTCTTTGGAAGACATAAGCCTAGAATTCAGAGGTCAGAGGTTTTTGATTGTTTCAATGCAACACACTGCAAAATAGTATTCTTGATTTTTTCGCCAATTAAAGTTACCCCATAATCCAAATGCAAAGAAAATAATAAAAGTGGGTGAGATGTAAATAGTAGTAGTAATGGAGTATTCATAGAATATTGTGTCATTGTAATAGAATATTAACAAAACACCAATCTAGACTATACAGTAATAAAAAAACAAATAGAGTAATCCTGATTTAGTAGCACAAATAAATATTTTATTTTTTGTGATATGACTTATTATTTGTTTAATCGACCGCTGATTTTTAAAGAGAATAAACTTGGTTTAAGAATGAAATTAAACTACTCTTAGCAGTACTTATTTGTATCTAACGACACTCAAGTAAACATGAGGTCATTATCATTGAACTTTTACTGCAATTGCCGACACTTTATGCAGTGGATTTTCTTTTTGAATTATTCTATGTGTTTACTTGATGGCGTGGGATAGTGATTTAGTTAATTCTACGAAATGATTCCCTTGTTAGAAACTCTTATTTTAGCACCAAAAATTAATAGTCAACAAACATCAGAAACTAAAAACCTTTTATTTGTCTAGCAGATTTTGAAAATAAAATTTATAAATTTCAAAAATAGTTCTAGAGTAGATTTTGAAGTTTTTGAAGCTTTTTACTAACAAAACTTCAAATTCTTTTTTAAGTAAAATGTATGTCCAAGTATAATTTTAATTTTCAAAAAAAGAATCACTTCATCTTCAAAAATTTATATTTTTTAATATCAATCAAATTTATGTCCAAACGCTAACTTATCATTTTGGAAATTCTTAGTTATTTAACTAGATCGGATTTTTAAATGTTGTAGAAAGAACGTTACTTTTTGTTCTTGAGTTCCAAAAAAAGGAAAAATAAGTAAAGTACAGATGATAAGGGAAAGTTGGTAATTCATCCCTATCCTTCCTTTTTAGGGTCCGAGTATTAAAACTGTCTTTAAGCCCCGAATCTTATCCCAATTTGCTCATTTCACCTCAAACTTAGTTTAATGTTCTTTTTTGAGTAAATCGCAGGAGTGGTCATTTAATTTTGTGTCCATTACCCAACAGCTATTATATTTTGTTACGTAAAAGTTATTATATTTTGTATTCATTATTTAAAAGTCACTTTTTTTCTTTTGTTACACAAAAATCATTTTACTATGCTCTAATTATCACAATAGTCACTTTGACCAGATTTTACAAATCTTTCACTTGAAAAGTCTATTATGCCCTTGACAATATAAATCTTCCCATTTATGCAATACCTTCTATATTATATGCTAGATAATATATTTTTATCCAGGTATTTCTACTTATAAATAAAATAATTTTTTTTTATTTATTATTTTTTTAATATATTCGTATATTTAATTTTTTCTTGACATTCATTTTCAAGATATATAAGTACTATACTAAATTTATCGGTAACAATATCGTGAACAAATCTCAAGTCCACGTCCTTAATCTTTCTTAATAAAATATTTTTAATGAAAATTATAAAATCAAAGCTATCCATTAATCCAATAAATCAAAATAATTACATTTAGCACAATAACACATCGGACTAATACTGTTAAATAAATATAACAGATAAAGCTTCAAAAAAATTAATATTAAACACAAATATCTTTGAAACTTTCTCTAAATTCTTATTAACTATAAGAATCTATTATTTATTAAACAAATCTATTTTTATTATTTTAAATAAATATTAAAAAATAAAAAAAATTATTATTTTTATATTTAAAATATATTCATATTTGAATATGATTAAAAAAATTGAGTGCCATAGAAAAATTACATGTATGAATATTATAAAAATAATAAATAAAATAATAAAAAATTATTTTAATTATAAGCAAAATACATAAATAAAAATATATTATATAGTATCTAATATAGAAGGTGTTATATAAATGAGAAGATTTATAATGTCAAAGGCATAATAGACTTTTCAAGTAAAAATATTATAAAATCTGGCCAATGTGACTTATGTGATAAATAGAGCAAAGTAAAATAATTTTTGTATAATAAAAGAAATAAAAGTGACTTTTGAGTAATGAGCACAAAGTTAAATAATTTTTACGTACCAAAAAGAAGAAAAATGACTTTTGTATAATGAACACAAAGTTGAATGACCATTCACGAAAATTACTCTCTTTTTTTTCAACTTTTGTTTTATCTTCAAAATGTCCTATTAAACGTTTTTAGTAATTCGATATTCTTTTTATCCGGTATATGACCTAAATTAAAATTCAGCAAAAGTGAAGCTGTACTTCTGTCCTCCCCTTATTACTGGATCTAGCAAGAAAGCAGGTGCAGAAATGACAGTTATTCACAAAGCAACTAAAGTGTTTATAGTTGGTTATAAATATGTATTTTGTTGTTGACATCTAAACACATTGTACGTTTGGCAATTCATAAGAGAATTTAGCCATATTTGACTGCTGGAAACTAAACTGTAAAAATGAAATACAAATTGGCAGTAGTTTCCAGTGTTTGCAAAACAATAGACAGCAAAACTCATTCTTCCCACACTTCAACCCTATGAGAACCCCCCCCCCCCC
>MCJB01016770.1:10354-84777 GCA_002018475.1 Nicotiana obtusifolia
CCCCCCCCCGGTTCAAATAGAGATAAAATTACAATGAAGAAACATATACGATACCATGTCAGATGTGACTAGGTCAATGCATTCAATATTACTAATATTTCCTGTTGTTCAAGTCCAGTCTAAACTAACAATAAAAGGGAACGCTTTGAGAAGCAACACCATACTTGATAGTATAGCAATGGAACCTCGAAGTTGAGCAAGTTTTGCGCTGTGTACTCCTTTAGGGGTCGTTTGGTACGAACACAAGTAATGCAGGGATTTTAGTGCTGGGATTATTTTTTATCAAGTGTTTGGTTCATTGTATTAAAAATTAATTATGCAATGTATAAGTCTGTATTTAGTAATTTTAAGTCTTATCCATATATAGCTAATCCAGGGATTAGTAATCCCTTCCTTTCCTTGGTATTAGTTAATCCCTCATATGAGGTATAACTAATTCATGTATTAGGTAGGAGTAAATTGAATTGACCAACCAAACATGGTATTTGACGGATTATTTTGCTTACAATGACCTTTCTACCTTTAATTGCATAATCCAACACAAAACTATCAATTAAAAATTAAAATTCTCAGTAAATTCAGAGCATCTACCCAAAACTATATACGTTAAACACACCAGTCGATATATTATGGACGCCCCTCCGCTACAAGTACACGAGGAGTTGATTTTACAGACCAATCAATCACTTCTCCTTTGCAACTTGTGCTTAGGTTAATTTCACTAATGGTCATTCAATTATCTTTTAAATTCATTAAAGTTATTTACTTATTTTTTGTCACTTAAAAGTAATTAAAAATTTTCATTGTTACTTAAAAGTTATTTTGATTCAAACTCTATCATAAATATGACATGGCATAAAATTTAATGAGAAAACACATAAGCATAAATGGGTCTACCCACTAAATCCATTTCTCCTTTAATATGATTTGACCCACAACCTAAATGGGTTTCAATAGGGGGAAACGCATACCTCTGACAAAATTAGGTCTTGTGATTTTTTTGGGGTTTTAATCGTATAGATATAATCTTTCTTTTGTCTAAACAATTGTATTAGGTTGTTTGTAATTGCATGTCCATTGACGATTTTTGTTATGCACTTTAATTACATATGTTGATTACTAAGTAGGTTATTTGTATGCTGGTGTTGCTTAATAAGCAACATTTTGAAATTAATAGAATGGTAGTTTGCGAAAATAGATTCTTATTAGCCTTATTATTTTGTATGCTTATGATACATTAATATGTTATGTGAGATGGATACAATACTATTTTCACTTCACTAGAAAATTATAAATATGCTATGTGAGTTGGATACAATAGTATTTTAACTTAAATAGAGTTATAAAACGACTCAATGGGGAATACAAACAAGAGAAGAATATTTTAGTATAGAATATTTATAAATGGGCATTATGTAACAGAAAAGGCGAGAATTTTGTAGTGTAGGATAATTATTTAAGCTAATGTGTAATTTAATATTTTTTTTATCGAAATCATTTGGATTATGAGTCAAATCACATTAAGGGAGAAATGGATCTAGAGTGGGCACTGGGCATGGTCCATTTAAGCTTATGTGGCATTTATTTATGGATTTTTCTTATTAAATTTTATGTCATGTCATATTTATGATAATAGTTTGAGTCAAAATGACTTTTAAGTAATAATAACAAAGTTTAAAAAAATTTAAGTGACAAAAAATAATTAAGTAACTTTATTGAAATTAAAAAATAGTTGAATGAAAAAATAGTTGAATGACGATCAGTGAAGTTAATCCTTGTGATTACGAGTGCTTTGCTTTCACTATCCAAACAAATCTAAAATCAAACATAAAGATACACAATTACGCTTAAAGACCAAAGCACTTATCAAGAGCATGGATGAGAACTGAATATTTAACTATGTTTGCCATTCTACTTTACTAAAATACTAATTTTAATGACTTATATATTGATAAATTGTGTCAACCGAGTCTTCCTCCTCTTTCCTTTTAGGTGCTTTTTATCTTACCAAACTTACTTCCAGACGTATTTTGATAATCTGCGTATGAGTTGTGACTTGGATTGTTTTGTGTTAATATTCTTTTTTAGGTGGCTATTTAGATTTTATTCTTATTTTGAAAAATTGTGCAAATATAGCCCCCTAAAAAATTATTCTTCCTGGATAACGTTAGACGCGGGTCTAATTTTTATTCATATAATTTTCAGCTTGCTCATAGAATAATAAATTGTGATTTAACGATTGCAATAACTTATAAAATTTTAGACGGCAATTTTACATTTTTTCATAAGATTTTCAATTTGCTCAAAATGTATCTTTAGATCATGATCTAAAAGTTATATCAGTTACAAGAGAAATTAAAAAAGGTCATTCAAAAAGGGATTGATATTGGCCTTCTAGAAGAGATTGGCTACTCCAATATAGGCTTAGGGCTCATTTGCTGTGATACTGGGGAGAAGCGCACCCGTAGCCAATTTTTAGTCCGCTGGTTAAAATATATTCATAATGGATAATATATTTAAAAATTACTCAATTTATCCAATTTTTAGGATTAAGTATTTTGAATTTAGAATTCAGCACTTAGAGTCCTGAATTTTTGAGCTGCTAACTAAGCCGCTAATTTAAAAGTCAGGACATAAGATTCAAACTTTTGGACACAATTTTCGAACTTTAGGACACAAAGTCCTCAAGTTTGAACTTTGAGATTTAAACTTCGGGACGTTGTGTCCTGAAGTTTGAGCGAATTGGCTAATCTTTAAATACATTATAAACTGTTGATATATTTTAAACATCATGCTTAAAAGTAACTATCCGGTGTCATTCCCACGTGATATTGGGTGTTGGGTTATAAGAAGCCCAAAGAGTTGAGTGAAGTGAGCATTTTCCTAACAAGCATACAATCACACTTGGTTATACGTACATGAACGAAATGCTTAAACTACAAAGTAGAATAAAGGGAATTTGCTACCTTAATTGTCAGGTTAACCTCCCTCAGCATGATTATTACCTTAATACATGTGTTCTCTTTTACTTATAATTTCATTTTTAATAAGTTCGCTATGCAATTTTGACATTTATAAGCAAACACAAAATCAGTCAAATCGTGAGTATTAACACGGTCACATCAGTACAAATTAAAGTGAGTTTACATACTAGTTAACTATGATTAAATGATAAATGTATATATGAATCATTATTTGAGAACAACAATAGCAGTTAAATTAGGACTCATAACTTAATCCACAACGATCTTTCCTTTATTATTGAGATTTGGTTTTTTCTCAAAAAAATAATGATGAATTCTATTTCCTGCTCCATCCAATTAATTCCAAAGTTTTGAATTGCTTTGATGGAATCAGAGGCATCCAATTGTACGGGCTCTTGGCCAGAAGACAAATAGGAAGAATAGTATACTTCTGCCAAAAAGATCGACGACCTCGATTTTCTTATTACAGCCCGTGAAGAGAAAGAGAAAGATCACGTGCGACAAAAGCATCAATTTCAGCTCCTAATTAAGTGTATATCGTAAAGAGAATAATCATGTCACTGTCAGTGAAATTATTGCACCACAAATTACAAAATCATTATTGCAACACTGCAGTGTTATTAGGGAAACCTCTTGTGCCAATTATGTTTCTTTGTGTTTACCGGTGAAAGATTACTTCACTGATATCAACCAGTGCCAAACCCCAAAGAAGTCATGCATGTATTTGGTTATTAATCTAACTTATGTTTACGAGATTCATATTTGTTGAAATTTTATATATATTTATGTATTTATATGGTATTATCGTCTCTACATGTCCGGGGGAACAGTGAAAATGGAGGATAAGGTAATAGAAGTTTCATATGACAGCAGAGACTTTCTGAAATTCCATTGTCGGTTAGAAGGCAGAGTCAATTTCCTAACTGTAAAACTCGAAATAGGCATCAATCTCGTGGTCATGACCAACCTAAAAGTGTGGATAAGCAAAAGCTTAATATCATACAAATGCATGTCGATCCCTCTTGTTCCTATTCTATAACTACTACTACTTGGCAAAGACAATGGACAACTCTTTTTGTTCACAAGTTCACAAGGTGTCCAGATTTTGTGGCTGCTACAGAGGTCTCGTGAACCAACTGGGACCCCAACTGTCTCTTCATTGTATTTTTCATTTCTTACCAACTACAAAACAAACCCCCTTATGTTCAAAAGAGAGGAAAAAAAAGACTAAGGAAGTCAGCAACCTTTTCAATTAATACTCTTTCTGCTTATCTGTCCAAAAACTTTCTCGTTTTCTTGTCTCTGTTTGGTCATAGTAAGGAAACGAGTGAAATTACTGTTGCTAGTTTGCAGTTCACTGGTCTCAGCATGAATGAAATAAAGAGGGCTTAGGCCTTAGCCACTTCCCTTATAAATTAATGTCAAAGACTCCTCATTTTCCTGTCTCAACATCCCACAATATCAACCTTTCTAACTACAAAGCCAAGAAATTCTCTATTGACAAACTCAGAATCCATATGGTTTTTTCTGATCTTGAAAACTGAAAACTTTTATACAATCCAAAACATGATGAAAAGCAGAATATCTTGGGTTTGGATTGTACTTCTATTTCTTGGTGTCACATTCCATAACCTTTCGACTTCACAAGCAAGAACTACTAGGCATAGGCATCACCTAACTGCAGTAGTTGAGGGAACTGTTTTCTGTGATACCTGCTTCCAGCAGCAGTTCTCGGGGGCTAGTCACTTCATTTCAGGTTCATCATTCTTGTCAAAATTTCTAACTATATAATCTTCCTCGGGTCTCACCTTAGCTTTAATTTCTTTTTATTAATGTGCATTTAAATCTCTGCTTTCAGGTGCCACTGTTGCAGTAGAATGTGCAGACTCAGTCAGAAGATCTTGTTTTTACAAAGAAGTGAAAACCAATGAACACGGAAAATTCAGTGTAGACCTTCCTGTCTCTGTAAGCAAACATATCAAGAAAATCAAGGGATGTTCTGTGAAGCTGATTAAGAGCAGCGAGCCTTATTGCGCTGTGGCGTCGACTGCAACTTCATCTTCTCTTCATCTCAAGTCGAGAAAACAAGGGACTCACATCTTCTCTGCTGGTTTCTTCACATTCAAACCTCTCAACCAACCAGATCTGTGTAACCAAAAGCCAAGCATCCAAAGTTCCAAAAAGAAATTAACAGATCCTCAAAAGTCTGCCATTTCAAATCCTAATGATCCTACATTTTACCCACCAATTCAAGATCTACCAGCGCCAAGTACGTTACTTCCACCTCTTCCTAGGCTACCTCCTTTACCACTACTACCTCCTTTGCCAAATCTTCCAGGATTAGGACTTCCAATACCACCAGTTTCTAAAGATTCTAACAAACACTACTCTCAATCTGAAGCTGCAGCTCAGCCAAGATTTTTCAATCCAATAGGAGGAGGACTTCCTTTGCCTCCAAATCCACTTCTTCCACCACCTTCAATTCTACCTCCTAACCCATTTTTACCTCCACCTTCTATTATTCCTCCAATTATCCCTTCCCCTCCTCCTTCAATATTTCCTCCCTTATTCCCTTCTCCTCCACCTTCAATAATTCCTCCGATTATCCCTTCACCTCCACGCCCTCCACCTTCACTATTTCCTCCACTTATCCCACCACTCATACCTGGTTTAACTCCTTCTCCACCACCGCCGCCACCTTCACTTTTCCCACCTGTGATCCCTCCACTCTTCCCACCACTGATACCTGGTTTAACACCGCCTCCACCACCGCCCCGCTCACTCTTCCCTCCTTTTCCATTCCAACCCACTCCTGGCTTTCCCGGACTTCCTCCGGCTGCCACCACTTCATCTCAGCAGAAGAAGAACCCCTCTCCTTAGTCCAAAATACAATTACACAAACACCTGCGATATGGCTAGCTACTACTTTTTCCTTACGCTCTGTGTGTAATTTTCAAATAAACCTACTCCATTTTGTTTTACTACCATCTTTTTCACTTTCTGTTTACCTTTGTAATTTTCTTGTGCTCAGTTTCGTCCTGTTTTGTTAGACATATTAGATAGGAAATGAAGGTGATTGTATGATATGTAATACTACTTCAATAAAAGCTACTTAAAACTTATTGGTAACTGAGCATACAGCAAATAATGGCTATTGCTAGTACATATATATACACTTCAGGAACCAAAAGCCTGAATCTCGATTCTAAACTCCTGCTCAACACGAGAACTGAATTGAGTTAATACTTAGATGAGCAAGTACTGAAAACTTTGCACTTGCAAGTTACAACTAGTGTAGCTGGTGGACAAATCAGGTTGTTACTATTCCTGAAATTCTTCTTTTTTTATGAATCTTATAGCCTACCCCTCATACAAATTAAATCAATTAGCCAAAAAGAATCTAGCAATTTCAGCGGCTTACCAACTTTTTGGCATTATATTATAAAACGATTTCATTGAGAACACATTGTTAATAGTCTTTCTACTAATTTCTTATACAATTCGTGTCTCAACCCTCCTCTAGCTGTTAGGCAAAGGTTATAAAAAATAAGTTAACGAGCAGGAAAAAAATTAAATAAATAAGAAAAAAGAGAAGAGTAAAAAAAGAAAGAACATCAAGCAAAGCTCTGATGAAATTCAATTTAAAATAGTTTGACGTTGGAAATTTGAATCAAACTCTTGCTTCGACTGAGCCGGGGCGGATGTAGTGCATTGTGGACCGGTTCAATTGAATCCATAACTTTCGGTACGGAGTAAAAATTCATTAAAATTACAAAAATAGTTTATATGAACCCATAATTTTAAATATATAATGGGTTCAATGCTAAAATTTCAAAAGTTGAACCCGTAGAATTTAAATCCTAAATTCGCCTCTGCCGCCATAAATTTAACCAATGCATAATCAGACAGACCCCTCTAGGATGAGTAAATCTCCATTAGCAATCAAATAAGCTTCATTCAAATGTACAATTTTTTCTCTCCAAATTGAGCACAAAAAGGGCATTACGTTAAACACTCAAGTTAGCTCCCGGCTAGTACTAAAATAAGAGGAGATTTACTTTCCCAGTGTATAAACATAACATAGTAGAAATGGCGTGGGATAGCCACTTTTTAACATGGTATTTAATTTTTATCTAGTATTTTTAATGCTGAGCAAAAATAACTATTACTCAACTAAAATTAATACGAAATTATATTTTTGCTTTTACTTTATGAGTGCTGTGTAAATATTAAGGACATGGTGTCCTTAACATTTACACTGCATATATGAAGTTAAGGACGTCGTGTGCTAACATTTACATTGCACATATGAAGTTAAGGATACGATGTCCTAAAGTTTAACAACGGTATGTGCAAATACTGGACACTTTGTCCTTAATATCTACACAACATTCATGAAGTTAAGGACACCATGTCCTTAAAATTTACACAACACTCATCAAGTTTAGGACACTATGTCCTTAACATTTACACCGCACACATGAAGTTAAGGATACCATGTCCTTAACATTGACACCGTACATATGAAGTTAAGGACATGAGGTCCTAAAGTTTAACAACAGAAGTTGCAAATACAAGTTAAGGACATTATGTCCTTAACATTTACACTGTACACAGAAAGTTAAGGGCGCTATGTCATTAACATTTATACTGCACATATGAAGTTAGGGACATGATGTCCTAAAGTTTAACAACGGAAGGTGCAAATACAGGACACTTTATCCTTAATATTTACACAACATTCATGAAGTTAAGGATACCATGTCCTTAATATTTACACAGCACCCATGTCTAGCACAAGGGTATTTTCATCCGGGCGAGTAAAAATTTATTAGGCATCGGCTAAAGAGTAAATACATTTTAAAGAGTGGCAAAAGAGTAAAGACATCTCTAATCAGTGGCTAACTGTGCACTTCTTCCCATAACATACTACTACAATCAGACCCCTCTATAACAACATACCTATATAACAGCTATTCACTATAGAAGTCTAATTTTTCTCATAACGGATTTTTTATGTTATATTTTACCTCTCTATAACAGTGTTCTACCTATAACAGCAACAACCATCTTCATGACAGTACGCTCTTTGTAAAATTACCCCTCTATAATAGTCATGTATATTTTCTAAGATTATTATTAATAATAATTCTAAATATTTTAATCAAATATTTTACAACTTTACTATAAAACTTATAATAGAAATATATATCTTAAAGATAACAGTACGTTCCATGAAAATATGTACCTTATTATTATGTTTTTTTGAAGATCTTCAAATGATTTTCATTAGAAAAATGCCAAAAGATACTTAAAAGATTCATTTTTACTTTTTTTGAAGATATGCATATCATTCTTTTTTTATTTGAAAATCTACACATGATATATTTTATATTGGACAAATGCCAATAATATATAAACGTGATATATTCAAATGTTTGTAAGATATGCACATCCTAATTTTTTATTTGAAGAGATGCACGTGATACTCTTCGGATGTTTAAATATTTGAGTGAGTTTTTTTAGTGCATAGGTAGTAAAATTTGAAGAACACACTAAAGTTATTCCTTTAGAAAATTCAAGCTATTCTTTTATTTTTTTTTCATATTACATGTGGTCTAAACGCCAAGCTATTCCTTTGAAACAAAGGTAGCATTGTGCCAATACAAAAAAAATAATCCTACCATTACTCTTGAAAGATTTAATTGTGTGCCTTAGAGTTTAAATGTTTGTACGTTTAGTTATGATTTTTTTTTAATAATGTATTAGATTTCTTTAGCGTTTAATTCATGAAATATTTATAATCTTTTGAGATTTTGAATTTAAATATTTTTTTACCTTATATGTAATATTAAAAAAGAAAAAAATAAATTTTGTCTATAACAGCCAAAATATATTCAAACGCCAAATATTATTATAGGTGTATAACAGACATTCACTATAAAAGCCAAAAAATTTCGAAACAAATGATGCTGTTATAGATAGGTTTGACTGTATATACGACTCTGCAGTTTAGGTCACTCAAGCTCAAACTTATGTGTAATATATTTTTAAAATTAAGAGAGGCTATTTGTATTAAGAGCTCATTTCTTGAACTAAAACAACGGAACGATAGATATTCACAATGCACTTCAAGTTTGAATGCGTTAAGAGTTGCTCATTTCTTGAGCTGAAAAAAAGGGAATGATCGGTATTATGGTGCAGTTTCGAGTTGCTCACTTTTTGAATTAAAACAATGATATGATAAATTTTTATGGTACACTTTGGCATTTAAATCATTCCAGAAGTATTAACTTGATTGTTGCGAAAAATCGTGGATTAACTAGTACATAATCATACACAAAGTAAATAGAGAAGAAAAATCACACAATCATCTACAAAGTAAATAGAGAAAAAAATCAACACAAGTATTTAACGAGGTTCGGCTAAGCCTAATCATCGAAGCAGAAACATAAATAGTTTTCCACTATAAATGAGGAAAAAAAGCACAATACAATCTATAGAATTCCCAACTACAACCCCTACATATAGATCCCAAATAGTCTCAACTCTCAAACCTATAAGAAAAAGGTTTTCCAATTTGACAAGGACTATAGATTTTTCTTTCCCAAATCTATTAGGACAATAAGTTTTTTTAAACCTATAGGAATTATGAGATTTACTAAATATACAAGAAAATAATTAAAGTTACAAAATAAAATTGATAAACTATTGTATTTCCAAATTATTCCGGACCAAGAATATCAGACACTAGATGGAAGAGTTGTAGCCTTCTTATTTTTCCTCTGGATGCATGACGTTTCTCTTTATTTTGCACCTTAAGGCTTGAGTTTGAGATAACTTTGATTAAGTCGGTTTAATGAAAGAAAATCAATTTTAATGCTGAATTATTGGACAACAAATCACACGAGCCGCACACTTTCCTAAAAGGTGACAAAGAAATTCCAAAGAATGACTTGGAGGCTACTCTAAAGTCACATTTTCTAATGGCAAGAGTCAGACAAGTGCCCAAATGTCATCTCACCATTTCTTGCCTTAAACCGCCTTTATTACAAGTAATTCTCCTTTTTTTCATGACTTTACATTTACACGTAGGAACTTTCTTCATTTTCCCCAAGAAATTATCAACACTACTTCCAAACCCTCCCACTTCAATAAAATCTTTCACTGTAAGCGCACATTTCGATCTCATTACCATTTCAAACCCTATATCAATTCTCTAATGCGAGAGCTCTCTGCTCTCCGTTTAATCATACAGTAATGCACTGATTGATTTCTCTGTGATAATAATCAGAGTGATGGCTGAGATCGCCAAGCTCGTCGATGTTCTCTCATCCGGCGATGATCTCTCTCAAAGACTTCGCGCTGATTCATCACTCAATCTAGGGTTCCGGAAACTCTGTTCAATTCTCCGGCAAGCCGTAGAACCCGTCGCAGGCGATGGCAACAAGCTAGGGCTTCAATTCTGGGATCAGTCGCAGATTCAAGCAGTCGCTTCCCTCGCACTTGCACTCGTCAACTCCACTCGATCTTTGTCAGGTACTCTTAGAACTATAATTTGTGTATTCGTGGATTTAATTGCGAGAAATTTTATGCGTGTGACTTAATTTAATATTATTACAGTTGAGCGAGTTGAACCTGTAATTGTGGCGGCTATTCAGCTTTCTGTAGAGTTTGCGTTGTGCTATCTGGAAAAATGGATTTGCAACAGTGATGATTCAATGCTGCAGGTATTGGATTTACTGTAGTGGAATTTGTTCTTTAAGTTTGTTAGGCTGTTGTTTATGCACCATATTTTGTGCTGTATTTAATGTTCGCGTTCTCTCTTTATTTAGAGCTATATCCTGCAGCTACTGGAAATAGCACTAGTTGATGAAACGGATAAAGAGCTTGATCTGTTGCAGCCATGTTCGCCTAATGCTAGCATGGATATGCTGCCAATAGCTGTAATTGAAGATAACATTAGTAAATGGCAGGACGATACAAGATGCATGCTTCAAGGTATTCTTGGATCCATTTAGAACTGCCTTGTATGTTGAATCACATGGTCTATAATGTGTTATTTTACCTTTTTTTTTTTTCCGGTTTGCTTCCGCAGGGGGGGGATGTTCAAAGGAAGAGAAAGCAGCTGATAGTCTTCTAATGACGTTAGCTTCTGAATGGAAGCACCCTGACAATGTGAATACAACCACTCTTGGGCAGTCTGTTCCTTATGATTGTAATAAATTGATCAATGTGTCTCAGCATTGGGCAGTTGTACATTTGGAGTGTGTTCATCGTCTTGTTACTATTTGCAAGGACCTTTTAAGACTTCCCGTTCCATCTGATGAGAAATCTGCCATTCCTAATTTGAGGAAGAGATTTTCATTTTGTGTGAAAGTATTCAAGTTACTGGGTAGTCTTACTAAAAATAGCTCATACACTCACTTTGATGCCAAGTTATTCCAGTCTGTTGCTTCATTCACTGAGGTATTGCCTACCCTGTTCAAGCTGGCTTTTGATTTTGTAAGTGGATATCCTGCAGTTGAAAGTGGCTTAGAAAGTCAAGTAATGCTGTTGCTGGAAGAGTTTATTCAAATTGTACAGGCAATTTTCTGCAACACCAACGTGTTTCAAAACATCCAAGCATGCATTGCAGCTTCAATATTGGATCATTTCGATCCTGACGTGTGGAAGTACAATAGTGCTGTTAACCCGAGGCCTCCTTTGGCCTATTGCCCCCGTGTGGTTGTTTATGTATTCAAGCTAATATTAGATGTCAGGAATAGGACATATCAGCTATTCGAGTACAAGGGCCTCGCTGTTGAAGGTGTGAGTACCAGCCAACTGGTGGAGCCTCCTCTATGTCAGGTTCACTCAGCAAAGGTCAACCTGCTGAAGAAGTACCCAGTGGAGGAACTTTTGAGAATAATATTCTCACCATCAGTCCAATGGGTGGATAATCTGATGCAACTGCTCTTGTTCCTTCACTCTGAGGGTGTCAAGTTGAAGCCTAAATTGGAGAGGTCATGTTCCAGTGTCACCAAAACATCTGTTACTTCTGAGTCTGAAAACACTGCTTGCCATGAAGATGAAGCCCTCTTTGGGGACCTTTTCTCTGAGGGCGGTCGCTCAGCAGGATCTGTGGATGGGTATGATCAACCTGCTGTCGCACATAGTTCAAATACAAGCAATACGCCCATTCAGGCTGCTACCGAATTGCTCAGCTTTTTGAATGATTGCATTTTTTCACCTGAATGGTGTGGTCCTGTATATGAAGATGGGTGCAGAAAATTCACAAGCTACCACATTGATATTTTGCTTTCTGTACTTAGCTCTGAAGGATGTGATGCTGAAGCAACAGGTCATGATGCTGGGATAGCTCTAAATGAACAAATGAAACTTGGTCATCGACATCTCAGTGAAATTTGCCTTGATCTGTTCCATAACCTCCTATCGCGTCATGCTTTGTTTGATCGAGTTGAAGAATCACTTGTCGAGAAAATCCTGGTTATTGAAAATGGTGCTTTTCTTTACAATGATCTAACTCTTGGTTTACTTGCGCATGCTGTTGTTTGTCTGGTAGATTCTGCAGGCAGCAGCTTGAGGACCAAAATGTACAATATATTTGCTGATTTTGTGTGTGAAAAGGCAAAGACAATATGTTCAAAGTGTCCTAACTTGGATGAGCTTCTGGGTATCCTTCCATCTTTGTTTCATGTTGAGATACTGCTAATGGCTTTTCACCTGTCTTCAGCAGAGGAAAAGGCTGTTCAGGCTAATGTGGTATTCTCTGCTCTTAAAGCTGTTGCTGTCCCATCTGCTGGTTTTGATAGTACGCAATTGTCATGTTGGGCTCTATTAATTTCACGTTTGATAGTAATGCTTCGTCACATGCTATTTTATCCCCTTGTTTGTCCATCATCCCTGCTTTTGGAGTTCAGGACAAAGCTGAGGGAAGCCTCCTTTTCAAGATTGAGGCCTCGTGTCAGTGGCAGTCGTGCTTCATCTTGGGTCTCAATTTTGTTTGAAGGTGTGATGGGTGGATTCATTAAAGAAACATCTACCTGCAATGCCTTGTTAAGTCATCTGATTGATATCACTCCTCTTCCTCCATCTGCATGTAGAGATAATCCAACAATAGCATGCCTAGGCTTGTCCTGGAATGACATATGTGCTTCTTTTTCCAGGATTCTGAGGTTTTGGGAAGGTAAAAAACCTGAAAAAGTGGAGGACCTGATACTTGAAAGATACATTTTTATGCTTTGTTGGGATCTACCAGTCGTGAAATCCACATCAGAACATCTGCAGCGTTGGCTAACTAGTTCTGAAGCTCCTGAACTCTCAAGTGCTGAACATTTTGTTTACTTTAGCCAAGTATTTTCGGGTGAAATGGGGAAAATTAACTATAGTCATCTTTCTGTTGTGTTGTTGGATTTGATTCAGCGGTTGCATGATTTCCACGTATCAGAGGATGTGGGAGAACTCGGATGGGATTTTCTAAGGTCTGGATCTTGGTTATCTCTGTCACTTTCGTTGCTTACTGCTGGTACTATTGGACACTGCATGGATAAGTCACTAGCTTCTGCTGTTCCTATGTTACCAGAGCAGACATCAAGAGATGGTAAATTTTATGCGTTCACTGAAGGTGTTATTTCTACTTTAGTTGGTACTAATCAAGTTGAGCGGTTGATTAGAGTATTGTCATCTTTGTTGAAGAGATACCTACAAGTTTATCAGAAAGCTTTAATTATGACGATTGACGGTGATCAGTTTTCGCCCAACCGACTTTCACCTGCAATGTCATTTGTGCATGCTGGTTTTGACAAATGCAAGCAGGACGAACTCCTTGAGAAGATGGGTTCTGATCCATGCCAGTATAAGCCTCTCTATGGAACTTTGTCAAGGCTGGATACTGCTCTTGACAAGTTATCTTTAGGAAGTCATTCTAAAATCTTATGGGAATCTTTGCTGCATGGATTCCCCTGTCTTCTTCAACCTCCAAGTGGAACTCTGCTTTCGTCTATCCTTAATGTTGCAGGAGTCGTAAATTGTATAGATGGGCTAATGAAGGTCATTGATGCTGGAGGAATTCTTTGCTTGGAGACACAGGCCATCTCTCAGATTCTTGAATTGGTCTGTAGGATCAAGTGTGACAGTATATTTGAAGACCTTCATGGAAAATGTAATGCTATTTACCAACGGTTGACCGAAGGCTCTGGAGGAGTTGACTACAGTAGCTTATTCTTATTAAAGGACATGGAGGAGTTTTTAAGGTGTGTCAATGAGAGAGATGGTGGCAATACTAGCGGCATTTATGAAGTTCTGGTTGTCAAGGTAATTGATATTGTTGAAAACTTGAAAGGAGAGCCTTCTGGTACTGGGGTTTTGAAATACTTTCTCTCTTTTGAGGACGGCTCCAAACAGATTAAGGATCTTTATGGTTCACAACGCGGTGATTTGTTGGTTCTGGTTGATGCTCTAGACAGATGCAACTCTGAGCAGGTCAATATAAGGGTTCTCAACTTTTTTGTTGATCTTTTATCTGGAGATATGTATGCTCATGTCAAAGAGAAGTTGCAGAAGAAGTTCCTTCGCATGGACATGGTCTACCTGTCAAAGTGGCTTGAAACCAGGCTTTTAGGATCTGTGACTGAAGAATCTAGTGGAGTTGCATGTGCAACAGGAGCTTCAATTTCTCTAAGAGAATCAACTATGAATTTCATCACATGCCTGTTGTCTCCATCTTCTGGAATCCTTTCGCAGGAACTACATAAGCATTTGGTGAAATCTATGCTGATTTCACTTGATAAGGCTTTTCTGCTATTTGAGTTCAATGTTGCCAAATGTTATTTCAATTTTCTTGTTCAGCTTTCTGGAGGTGAAAATTTAATCAAGCAACTTATGCGGCAGACGATGTTGCTGACTGAGAAGCTGGCTGATGATGAGAATCTGCTTCAAGGGCTGAAGTATCTCTTTGGTTTCTTTGCAAGTGTCTTGAGTGATTGCTGCTCTGCCAAAAGTGCCACTGAACGATCTTTTGTAAAGTCTATCTCTAGCAGTAGTTCAGCGGTGGGGTCTGCACCTACTAGATCTGTATGTTCCAGGAAGAACGCTGATGCTGTGGTCCTTTCTTCCAGTCAAGGTGCGTCCGCAATTGAGTGTGATGCAACTTCTGTTGATGAAGATGAGGATGATGGAACATCTGATGGCGAGAACGGTAGCCTGGACAAGGATGATGAGGAAGATAATAACAGTGAAAGGGCCCTCGCCTCTAAAGTTTGTACATTTACATCTAGTGGTAGCAATTTTATGGAACAACATTGGTACTTCTGCTATACATGTGATCTGACTGTGTCCAAAGGCTGTTGCTCTGTTTGTGCAAAAGTTTGTCACCGAGGTCATCGTGTGGTTTATTCTAGGTCCAGTCGCTTCTTCTGTGACTGTGGTGCAGGAGGTGTTCGTGGTAGCAATTGTCAATGTCTGAAACCTCGAAAATTCGCTGGAAGTAACAACACAGCCAGTCGTGGTGCTAATAACTTCCAGTCTTTTCTGCCTTTCACGGAAAATGGAGATCAACTTCCTGACAGTGATTCAGATATTGATGAGGATGTTTTGGTGGAAGCAGAAAACTCTATCAAGATGTCTCTTCCAAAGGACCTTCAAGATGGGTTGCCGATCTTATTAGACGAACTTGATTTTGAAAGTTGTGTTGTGAGACTTTGCTCTTCATTGATGCCTTCTATTACAAGCCGGAGAGATTCTAGCCTTTCGAGAGAGAGGAAAATTTTCCTGGGTGATGAGAAAGTACTTTGTAACAGTGTTGATCTTTTGCAATTGAAGAAGGCATATAAAAGTGGATCGTTAGATTTGAAGATAAAGGCTGATTATTCAAATGCCAAAGAACTTAAATCCCACTTGGCTAGTGGTTCTCTTGTTAAATCTTTGCTCAGTGTTAGCACACGAGGTCGGCTTGCTGTTGGAGAAGGTGACAAGGTAGCCATATTTGATGTTGGACAGCTTATTGGACAAGCTACTGTTGCTCCTGTGACTGCAGACAAGACCAATGTGAAGCCTCTTTCTAAGAATGTTGTCCGTTTTGAAATTGTAAATCTTATTTTCAATCCACTTGTCGAAAATTACCTTGCGGTGGCTGGCTATGAAGATTGCCAGGTTCTCACAGTAAATCATCGAGGTGAGGTGAGTGATCGTTTAGCCATTGAACTTGCTCTACAAGGTGCTTATATCAAACATGTAGACTGGGTTCCTGGATCTCAAGTTCAGCTAATGGTGGTCACCAACAAATTTGTTAAAATATATGATTTATCCCTTGACAACATTAGTCCTGTGCACTATTTCACTTTGCCTGATGGCATGATTATGGATGCTGCACTCGTTGTGGCTTCACAGGGTAGGATCTTTCTGATTGTCCTTTCAGAACATGGTAGCTTGTACAGGTTGGAGTTGTCAACAAAAGGGAATGTTGGGGCGAAGCCATTGAAGGAAATCATGCAAATCGAGGGTAAAGAGAGACATGCGAAAGGTTCCTCCTTATATTTTTCATCGATGCATCGGTTACTCTTTCTGTCCTTACAAGATGGGACCACCTTGGTTGGCCGAGTAAATCCAGATGCAACTTCTCTAACTGAGGTCTCTGCCATATTGGAGAATGAAACAGATGGTAAACTTCGGCCAGCAGGATTGCACCGGTGGAGAGATTTATTTGGTGGCAGTTCCTTGTTTGTTTCCTTCTCAAGTTTGAATTCAAATGCCGCATGTGCTGTCTCATTTGGTGAATGTCAAGTACTCGTACAGAACTTGCGACATTCAGTGGGTTCAACTTCTCCGGTTGTAGGGGTTGCCGCTTATAAGCCTTTATCAAAAGACAAAATCCACTGTCTTGTTTTACATGAAGATGGAAGCCTTCAGATATACTCACATGTTCCTGCTGGTGTAGACTCTGGTGTCAGTGCTATCAGTGATAAGGTTAAAAAGCTTGGCCCTGGGATACTCAATAATAAGGCCTATGGAGGTGCAAAACCAGAATTTCCACTTGATTTTTTTGAGAAAACTGTGTGTATAACACAAGATGTGAAGCTGAGCAGTGATGCTATCAGGAATGGTGACTCTGAGTTAGCTAAACAAACTCTGGCTTCTGAAGATGGATTTTTAGAGAGTCCTAACCCCGGAGGATTCAAGGTATTAATTTCTTGTTGTTTCTGTTATATTTGTCTCCTAATTCATCAAATTTTCCTCTCACTAGACATGATTGTTTGAGATTCATTCTTTAAGTGGAAAATCTTTCACATATGAAAATGTCAAAGTCGGAGTTAAGTGATTTTTGCCTGTCCTAACTTTTGTGTTTGGTGGTCTGACTACACAAACCAGGAGATTTGGGAAGAGATGAGAGCATGATTATATGAGGTTGTTATCCCTGCTTTTGCCTGTTGAATTCTAAGTGAGTTGAAGTGCTAGTGTTTTGATAAAATTTTAGCTGAAGTTATTTACTGGAAAGAGACGGGTGAAGTTTGGACGAAACCAAGAAGTAAGGCTTACGTGCATAGTTATATGGATTCACTTTAAGATTAAACGAATCCATTGAATTGAATATGATTGTTTGTGTGATTGCATTTACTATTTTCTTTGGGATAAGGTAAATAATTTCATTAATATGAAAAACTTTCCATACAAAAAAGTATATCAAGTAGAGAGCCTACACATAAACATGGTTCTTTATGAGTGCAACCTATCTTCTGTACAGACTGGAACCCCTCATGGGTGCACCTAAAGGAAACTAGAAGCAAGAGGTTATTCCTTGTATCTACAAAGCCATTCTGCACACCATCAAAGACTCTTCTTTCCTCTTTCCATGAAACCCACATTAGAGCTAGGCAGGCAACATCCCATGCTTTGCGTCTTCTCGTCTTTCTTCAGTAGGCCCAACGGTGTAGCATCACCATTATCCACTGTACGCTAAACCAGTTCAACACTACTCATAACCGTATTGCCATTTTCTATACCAGGGATAGCAATGAAACCAATTATTACAAATGCTTAGGGTAACCTTTTTCTAGCTTCTAGGGTCTATTCCTTAGGGAGCGGTCTGAGTTTTGCACTCAAGTGATTGGGCAAAGTTGATAATGTTCTGGTGTAAAAGAAGTGGAACATGCACGTATAACTTACCCTTCTCCATGCTTTTCGTTTAACAGATGCTTTGTGCATCTTTGCAGTTCTGACATTTAAATTGTTTCAATTTCACTTTGTAATTGCTTCAGATCTGTTTGTCAAGAAGCAGTGTGCAAACTCTTATATATTTTATCAACTGGGATAAAAATATAAGTAATAATTGATGGGGAGAGCTGAATTAACATATGAATATGTAGCTGGTATTCTCAGAAGTGAGTTGAACTGGTGATGTTAGTGAACTTTGGTTTTAAGAACTCGTCGTTCCCTTTTGGAGAATATGATAAACTTGGGCTAAGTAGACTAGGATCATTCCAGGAATATGCGTTCATCCTTTCCTTTTGGAGAATATGGTAAACTTGGGGCCAAATAGACAAGGATCATTCCAGGAATATGAATTCAGCAGTTTTCGCTCTTTTGGCGATGTGGATAACACAATTAGGAATCACTTTTCAGCTTTCTCTACCTTTTTGTGAGGGGTTACTATCTTCAAGGAGAGAAATACTAACATTTTAATACAATATTATTCTTACTTGTACAGTTTGATATTCCTGTGAGCTCTCTGGTTTTGGTTTTTACTTTCCCCAATGTTCCATTTTTTGTCGTCGTTGTCGTCGTTTTCTTTTAAATTAGTATTCTAGCTTTTGATGCACTTTACTCAGGAATCTGGGTCATAGCTCTGTATATTTCAGCTTTATAATGTGTGCCATTTTTCCAGATAACTGTTTCCAATTCGAATCCCGACCTTGTCATGGTCGGTCTGCGATTGCATGTGGGCAACACATCTGCGAATCACATACCTTCTGAGATTACTGTATTTCAGAGAGTGATAAAATTAGATGAGGGAATGCGTTCTTGGTATGATGTTGCATTTACCGTCGCCGAATCACTTCTTGCTGATGAAGAATTTACAATATCTGTTGGACCAACATTCAGTGGAGCTGCATTACCCCGAATAGACTCCTTAGAAATTTATGGCCGAGCTAAGGATGAATTTGGGTGGAAAGAAAAGATGGATGCTGTTCTGGACATGGAGGCTCGTGTACTTGGTTGTAATTCGTGGCCTGCTGGATCTAGGAGGAAGTGTCGTGCAACACAGTCTGCACCACTGCAGGAGCTGGTTGTGGCTGCTGGATTGAAGCTCTTGTCAAGAATCTACTCTTTGTGCAAACCGCAAGGATGCTCAAAAGTTGAAGAAGCTAAGGGGGAGCTGAGCAAATTGAGGTGCAAGCCCTTGTTAGAAGTTATATTTGAAAGTGACAGGGAGCCTTTGTTGCAGGCAGCTGCCAATCGTGTCCTGCAAGCCGTCTTCCCAAAGAGGGAGATATATTACCAAGTAACTGCCCGGACTATATGTGTGAAACGAGTGAATTAATCTTGCTTTTTCTCTATTTATGTCAAATATTTTAATGTGACCAGAAATTTGCATATGAATAGGTTAAGGATGCCATGCGCCTGGCTGGTGTCGTGAAATCCACTGCCATGCTCTCATTAAAACTTGGTGTCGATGGGACCACTGCTGGGTGGATAATTGAGGAATTTACTGCACAGATGCGCGTGGTTTCCAAGATAGCGCTGCATCGTCGCTCAAACCTTGCCTCTTTTCTTGAGATGAATGGTACTTTTTCTTGTTCTTTTGGTTTACAGCTACTCTTTACAATAGAGTCCAGTGTTTCCAAGCCCTTGGACGGGGTACCATCTTACTAGGGTCAAAATAATGAAGTTAGGGCATTGTTTCTTTCTGTAATTTTGAACTCCTCCCTTGTGCTCATGCACCCTCTCTCTTTCTTCCCTCCCGCCCCCAAAAAAAAAATAAAAATAAATGTTCACATGTGCTCTTGTCACTGTTGTCTTCTATCTGGTGAGCGATTGCATGGTTTACTGACCTTCGTCGACATTTATGCTGCAATTGATTATGACATTGCGAATTTTACCTTCACAAAACAAATGTTGGGGCTTCCTTATTTATTCTTTTGAATGTAGGTTCTGAAGTGGTTGATGGACTTATGCACGTCCTTTGGGGAATTTTAGACATAGAGCAACCTGACACGCAGACTATGAACAATATTGTTGTATCGTCCGTCGAACTTATTTACTGTTACGCCGAGTGCTTAGCATTGCATGGAAAAGACGGAGGCAGGTCTTCTGTTGCACCTGCAGTTTCATTGTTTAAGAAACTGTTGTTCTCTACCAATGAGGCTGTTCAAACTTCCAGCAGGTTGTTATAGCTCTTGAACCAATTTCTTTGAAAGCATAACTGTGATATTCCCATTTTCATTCACTTATGTCTCCAAATCTTCAACTCTTTGGTTCCAGCTTGGCTATATCTTCAAGATTCCTTCAGGTTCCGTTCCCAAAGCAAACAATGATAGGTACTGATGATGTGGAGAACGCATCCGGTGTTCCTACGCGAGTTGATGCTTCCGCTGGAGCTAGTGGAAGTACTCAGGTCATGGTTGAAGAAGACTCCATCACATCATCTGTTCAATACTGTTGCGATGGATGCTCTACTGTTCCTATCCTAAGGCGAAGATGGCACTGTACTGTTTGCCCAGATTTCGATTTGTGTGAGGCATGCTATGAAGTGCTAGATGCAGACCGTCTCCCACCACCGCATTCTAGAGATCATCCTATGACAGCTATTCCAATTGAAGTGGAAACATTTGGTGGTGAGGGAAGTGAAATTCATTTCTCTACTGATGATTTAAGTGATCCAGGTTTGTTGACAGTTGCATCTGATGTTGGTGTGCAAAATTCTGCGCCATCAATCCACGAGTTGGAACAAAATGAATCGGAAGAGTTTTCACCGTCGATACTTGATCCTGTTACTATTTCTGCATCCAAAAGAGCTGTTAACTCTCTTCTTCTTTCTGAACTACTTGAGCAACTGAAAGGATGGATGGAAACCACTTCAGGAACTGGGGCTATTCCAGTCATGCAGCTCTTCTACAGATTGTCTTCAGCGGTTGGTGGACCCTTTGCTCACAGTTCAGAACCTGAAAGCATAGGGTTGGAGAATTTGATAAAGTGGTTTTTGGATGAGATAAATCTGAATAAACCTTTCGTAGCCAGAAGCCGTACCCCGTTTGGAGAAGTTACAATCCTGGTACTTATGTTCTTTACCTTAATGCTGCGAAACTGGCACCAACCAGGATCTGATGGTTCGGCAACTAAATCTGGTGGTGTGACTGATGCCCATGACAAAGCTGCCTTGCATATCTCACCTTCCACTTGTGTTGCTGCTTCACCTACCTTAGATGGTCAAGAGAAAATTGACTTCATCTCCCATTTACTTCGTGCTTGTAGCTATCTTAGGCAGCAAGCATTTGTCAATTATCTGATGAACATTCTACAGGAGCTAACTCAAGTTTTTAAATCTCCACCTGTTAGCACAGATCCATCTTCTGGGTTGAACACTGCTTCTGGTTGTGGTGCTTTGTTGACAATCCGTAGGGAAGTGCCTGCGGGTAACTTCTCTCCATTCTTTTCAGACTCGTATGCAAAATCACACCGTGCAGACATATTTGTGGACTACCATAGGCTGTTGTTGGAGAACACTTTCCGTCTGCTCTACAGCTTGATACGACCAGAAAAGCACGACAAGGCTGGGGAGAAAGAGAAGCTCCACAAGATGACTTCTGGTAAGGATTTGAAGCTAGATGGATATCAGGATGTCCTGTGCAGCTATATCAACAATCCTAACACCAGTTATGTTAGAAGGTATGCCAGGAGGCTTTTTCTGCATCTCTGTGGTAGTAAGACACACTACTACAGTGTTCGAGACTCTTGGCAGTTCTCAACTGAAGTTAAAAAGCTCTATAAGCATATAAATAAATCTGGTGGATTTCAAAGTTCTATCTCGTATGAGAGAAATGTGAAGATAGTAAGGTGTCTAACGACCATGGCTGAAGTGGCTGCAGCTCGTCCTCGAAATTGGCAAAAGTATTGTTTAAGGCATGGTGATGTTCTTCCTTTCCTTCTGAATGGAATATTTTATTTTGGGGAAGAGTGTGTTATTCAAGCATTGAAGCTTCTGAATCTGGCCTTCTATACTGGGAAAGATAGCACCCACTCATCACAGAAAGCTGAGATAGCGGAAGCTGGAACAACTGCGAGTAAGTTAGGGTCACAAGCCCCTGAATATAAAAAGAAGAAGGGGGAAGACAATGAATCTGGTGTTGAGAAAACTCAGTTGGATATGGAAGCAGTGGTTGATGTTTTCATTGGAAAAGGCGGTGATGTGTTGAAACAATTTATTGACTGCTTTTTATTGGAATGGAATTCAAGCTCTGTGCGCTCAGAATCCAAATCAGTTCTCCTCGGTGTATGGCATCACGGGAACCCGGCATTCAGAGAAAGATTGTTAACTGCACTTTTGCAGAAGGTAAAATCTTTACCAATGTATGGGCAGAACATCATTGAATATACAGAACTTGTTACATTCTTGCTAGGGAAGGTCCCTGATCATGGTGCGAAGCTACAGAGTGCTGAAGTTGTTGACAAATGCTTGACTGCCGATGTGATTAGTTGCATATTTGACACACTTCATTCACAAAACGAGCTTTTGGCGAACCATCCAAATTCTCGAATATACAACACTTTGAGTGGATTGGTGGAATTTGACGGTTACTACCTTGAGAGTGAGCCTTGTGTAGCCTGCAGCTCCCCTGAGGTTCCGTATAGTAGGATGAAGCTTGAAAGTTTGAAGTCAGAAACGAAGTTTACCGACAATCGCATCATAGTGAAATGTACTGGTAGCTACACCATTCAGAGTGTGGCAATGAATGTTCATGATGCTCGTAAATCCAAGTCAGTGAAAGTTCTGAACCTTTATTACAATAACAGGCCCGTGGCTGACTTGTCAGAGTTGAAAAACAATTGGTCCCTTTGGAAGCGTGCAAAAAGCTGCCATCTTGCTTTTAATCAAACTGAGCTGAAAGTTGATTTTGCCATCCCAATTACAGCGTGTAATTTTATGATTGAATTGGATTCATTTTATGAAAATCTTCAAGCTTTGTCCCTCGAGCCCTTGCAGTGTCCCCGTTGCAGTCGGGCTGTGACTGATAAGCACGGTATTTGCAATAATTGTCATGAGAATGCTTATCAATGCAGACAGTGCAGGAACATCAATTATGAAAATCTTGATTCCTTCTTATGCAATGAGTGTGGATACAGCAAATATGGTCGCTTTGAATTTAATTTTATGGCAAAGCCAAGTTTCACTTTTGATAGCATGGAAAATGAAGAAGACATGAAGAGGGGATTGGCTGCAATAGAGGCAGAGTCGGAAAATGCTCATCGTAGATATCAGCAGCTTTTAGGATTCAAAAAACCTTTGCTGAAGATTGTGTCTAGTGTTGGTGAAAATGAGATGGATTCTCAGCAGAAGGATTCGGTTCAACAAATGATGGTCTCTTTGCCTGGACCTTCATGCAAGATAAACCGTAAAATTGCTCTTCTTGGTGTCCTTTATGGTGAGAAATGCAAAGCAGCATTTGATTCTGTCAGTAAGAGTGTTCAGACCCTCCAAGGTCTGAGGCGAGTTTTGATGAATTACTTGCATCAGAAACAATCAGATAATGTTGGTCCAGCCTCCAGATTTGTTGTTTCAAGGGTACCTAACAGTTGCTATGGTTGTGCTTCCACTTTTGTCACCCAATGCTTGGAGATATTACAGGTGCTATCAAAAGATCCAGCATCCAAGAAGCAACTTGTTGCTGCTGGTGTTCTGTCTGAGCTGTTCGAAAATAACATCCATCAGGGCCCCAAAACCGCTCGTGTCCAAGCTAGAGGAGCTCTGTGTGCCTTCTCTGAGGGTGACACTAATGCGGTAGCTGAGTTGAACAGTCTAATACAGAAGAAGGTAATGTATTGCCTTGAACATCACCGCTCCATGGACATCGCGTTGGCGACACGTGAAGAGTTGTCCCTGCTTTCTGATGTGTGTTCATTGTCGGATGAATTCTGGGAATCAAGATTAAGGGTCGTTTTCCAGTTGTTATTTGCATCTATCAAGGTGGGAGCTAAACATCCTGCAATATCTGAACATTTGATTCTTCCTTGCCTGAGGATCATATCTCAGGCTTGTACTCCTCCAAAGCCTGATGGTGTTGACAAAGAGCAAGGAGCAGGAAAATCTTCTCATGTCACGCAAGTGAAAGATGACAGTTCAAATGTTTCTGGGTCTAACAGTCTTGTTAGTGGAAGTAAGTCAATGTCAGAGTCGTCAGAGAAAAGTTGGAATGGTTCTCAGAAGGCTCAAGATATACAACTGTTAAGCTATTCAGAGTGGGAAAAAGGAGCCTCCTATCTAGATTTTGTGAGGCGACAGTATAAGGTTTCTCAGGCTGGGAAAAGTGGTCAAAGATCCCGTCTTCAGAGGCAGGACTACCTGGCGCTGAAATATCTTCTCAAGTGGAAGCGACGTGTTTCAAAGACAGCTCGAAATGAGATATCATCATTTGAACTGGGCTCATGGGTTACAGAACTCATACTGAGTGCTTGTTCGCAGTCTATTAGGTCAGAGATGTGTATGTTGATTAGTTTACTCTGTGGCCAGAGTTCATCACGACGGTTTCGCTTGCTAAACTTGCTCATGTCTTTGTTATCGGCAACTCTTGCTGCTGGAGAAAATGCTGCTGAGTACTTTGAACTGCTGTTTAAAATGATAGACTCAGAGGATGCTCGTCTTTTCTTGACGGTGCGTGGTTGCTTGACAACCATATGTAAGTTGATCACTCAGGAACTGGTTAATGTTGAAAAGTTGGAGAGGAGCCTGCATGTTGACATATCTCAGGGCTTTATTCTTCATAAACTTATCGAGCTCCTTGGCAGGTTTTTGGAGGTTCCGAACATCAGATCCAGGCAAGTAGTCTTCACATTCTTAATATATTGAATTATTCACTGCTGAAATATTTGCTGATCAATCTTTCTTGACTGTTCACTTGTAGATTCATGAGAGAGCATTTGCTTTCCGAGGTTCTTGAGGCTCTCATTGTGATTAGGGGGTTGGTTGTGCAGAAGACAAAACTAATAAATGACTGTAACAGACTTCTCAAAGATCTTCTTGATAGTCTTTTGCTAGAAAGTAATGAAAATAAACGTCAGTTCATCCAGGCATGCATCTCTGGTCTACAAATTCACGGAGATGAGAATAGAGGGCGAACTTCTTTGGTACGTAATGAGCTTCTTAATTTTTCCCAAAAGAAAAAAGTTGCAATATTTGTAAAGTGTTCTGCTCTTTGAAGTGATTTCCAACTATTGGTTTTCTGTTTCTTCGGTTTATTTGGGCACAACAATAGAAAAGTGCGTAGGAGATCTGATTTCCTCTTTTGCTGGAGAATCAGATTGTAAAACTACTTAATTAAGGATGGTAATTTCAATGCCAATGGAACAGTTTGTCCATGATCTCTTGAATTTCTTTCTTCTTGGTTCTGCATCAGATATTCCCAGCTCCAGATGAGAATCAGTTCACATATTTTGTTAGTGTAAAGTATAATGCTGTAATATTTGCTCTTTAGTTGATATTGGGAAGGACCCGTTTTATTAGGCAGAGCGGAGTCCTTACTTTTCCTTTTGCAGTTACTTGATAACTGCCTGGGTTCCTATATATTTTGGTTATATAGGGAGTCATTTCAATGTCTTCCTCCACTATCTGTTTGGTGCATAGTATTTTAATCAGTGAATTTACACTGTTCTATTTGTCTTTACAAGCAGTTCATCTTGGAGCAGCTCTGCAATCTGATTAGCCCTTCAAAACCAGAGCCTGTGTATCTTTTGATCTTGAACAAGGCTCATACACAGGAAGAATTTATCAGGGGATCGATGACAAAGAATCCATATTCGAGTGCTGAAATTGGTCCATTGATGCGTGATGTCAAAAATAAAATCTGCCAACAGCTTGATCTCTTAGGTCTTATTGAAGATGATTATGGCATGGAATTGCTAGTAGCTGGGAATATTATTTCTTTAGATTTGAGTATTGCTCAAGTCTTTGAGCAAGTGTGGAAGAAATCCAGTAGTCAGTCTGCAAGTGTAGTTGCCGCAACTTCACTTTCTTCCAGTGCTGCTGTATCAGTCAGAGATTGTCCCCCAATGACAGTGACCTACCGACTACAGGTTCTCTTGTTCTTTTTGCTGCCATTTTATTGTAGAATGTACTTGATGAAACCTTAAAAGAAAAAATGGTTCTTCCCATGTCTTTCTGTTATGTTGTTTTTTTCTTTGTCCTTCGAAATTTTGATTTACGTCTATGCTTAATCGGCATTCTTATAGCTTCTTTGATACACTTAACAGTTCCCCTATCTTCTATTCAGGGATTAGATGGTGAAGCTACTGAGCCCATGATTAAAGAAATTGATGAGGATAGAGAGGAGACCCAAGATCCAGAGGTGGAGTTTGCCATAGCTGGTGCAGTGCGGGAATGTGGAGGACTGGAAATTCTTTTAGGAATGGTTCAGGTATAAGTATTGATCCAAACTTTAGCAGGTTATTCTTTTTATACATGTAGCTCATTTTCCTTCTAGATGTTCTTTTGTTGTCTGGTATTCTCTTTTCTTTCAGTTTTATTTCCTCCTGTTGGAACTGGAGTGTATTTGGGATGTTGAGTTGAAGGAACTCCCCAGGAAAGATATTCATTTCTGTAGCTTAAACAAATTACATACTGGTGATGAATGGATAATGACAAATTCTGTTTATGACCTTGTTCATGTCTTTCTACTGGTTTATTTTGCAGCGTTTGCAAGATGATTTCAAGTCCAATCAAGAGCAGTTGGTTGCAGTCCTTAATTTGCTCATGCTTTGTTGCAAGATAAGAGAAAACCGAAAAGCATTGCTAAAGCTAGGTGCTTTAGGCTTACTTCTTGAGACAGCTAGGCGTGCTTTCTTTGTGGATGCGATGGAACCAGCTGAGGGTATTCTTTTGATTGTGGAGAGCTTAACGCTAGAAGCAAATGAGAGTGATAACATCAGCATTACTCCAGGCGTTAATGTAGTCTCCAGTGATGAAGCAGGTGCTGGTGAACAGGCCAAGAAAATTGTACTACTTTTCCTTGAAAGATTATCCCATCCATCTGGACTTAAAAAGTCAAATAAGCAGCAGAGGAACACTGAGATGGTTGCAAGAATATTGCCTTACTTGACTTACGGGGAGCCTGCAGCAATGGAAGCTCTTGTGCATCATTTTGAGCCGTGTTTGCAGAATTGGTGCGAATTTGATAGGCTGCAAAAACTGTACGAAGACAATATGAAAGATGAAACAATTGCACAGCAAGCCTCAAAGCAAAAATACACCCTGGAGAATTTTGTTAGAGTTTCAGAATCGCTCAAGACAAGTTCCTGTGGAGAGAGGTTGAAGGATATTATACTGGAAAAGGGGATTACTGGGGCTGCTGTCAGCCATTTAAAAGAAAGTTTTGTTTTCACTGGACAGGCTGGTTTCAAATCAACTGTGGAGTGGGCATCGGGTTTAAAGCTCCCATCTATTCCTCTTATTTTATCCATGCTGAGGGGTTTGTCCATGGGCCATTTGGCCACTCAGAAGTGCATAGATGAAGGAGGAATCTTGCCATTGCTTCATGCTTTGGAGGGTGTCTCAGGTGAAAATGAGATTGGAGCCAGGGCTGAAAACTTGTTGGACACACTTTCTGATAAGGAGGGAAAAGGTGATGGGTTCTTAGCCGAGAAAGTTCACCAACTACGTCATACAACGCGGGATGAGATGAGGCGACGAGCATTGAGGAAGAGAACAGAATTGCTGCAGGTTCCTTGTCATACCACTTGCACTTCGCTCCACTATACTGTTTGTTAATGTCCTTTCCGTCTTCATCTTTGTCTTGGTTTAATACTTTTGATCTGTTGCTTAGTAATGATAAAAGACTACCCGTTTTCATCTGAAGCATATTTTATGGTCAAATCTTCCCAGAAAATTTGCATATCAATAGCCTCCTCTTTGGTATGAAAGCATCTTCCAGCAAAACTGCATATCAATAGTCTCCTCTTTGGCATCAAAGCATTTCCCCGCACTAGAGATCCCAAAGGGAATAGACACAACAGGAGTAATACTTAGAATATATCTAAGTACCTGAAACATGTTACTGAATATATGTTTACACTGGAAGATAAAAATTCAGTTTATTTTATGTAAGAACTGAGAAAGACAATTGAGATGCTGCAGAGATAGTAGAGAAGCTTAGCAACAATATCTATCTTTTAGGAAGCAGTTGAAGTTGGCTAGGACTCCTTCAATGTGCATAGGCAGTTCATATTGTTATATGCAGATGCTAAAATAGAGAATAGTTGTGGCACAGCATGTCATTTGGTAATTTTTCACTTTCTTTGTAGCAGCTGTGGTATTTTCCCCAACTTGATCTTTTAACTCTCTGATATGTTTTCTGTCAAGCATCTAATTGTTCTCTTGTAAAAATATCTTTTGATCTAGTGGCGATATGCTTCTTTACATTCATGTGTTTCTTGAGTTCTGTTTAATGAAGCTTAGAGATTTATCCAGGATGCAGCATCTAATATCTTTGAAGATATAGATTCTCTAAAGTTGTTTCAGTTGCCAATATCATAACTATGGAGCTTTTTCTCGTTTTCTACACCAGGGACTTGGTATGCGGCAAGAACTGTCCTCAGATGGTGGTGAACGTATAGTTGTTGCTCAACCAGTCTTGGAAGGTTTGGAAGATGTTGAGGACGAGGAGGAGGAAGGATTGGCTTGCATGGTTTGTCGTGAAGGCTACCGCTTGCGCCCTACAGACTTGCTTGGCGTTTACACTTATAGTAAACGGGTTAACCTTGGTATTGGAAGCTCTGGAAATGCTCGTGGAGACTGTGTTTACACAACAGTCAGCCATTTCAACATCATACATTTTCAGTGCCATCAGGAGGCTAAACGAGCAGATGCAGCCTTAAAGAATCCTAAAAAAGAATGGGACGGAGCAGCCCTAAGAAACAACGAGACACTATGCAATAATCTATTCCCAGTGAGAGGTCCATCAGTACCAATGGGCCAATATATACGATATATTGATCAATACTGGGATTACCTCAATGCTCTTGGGCGTGCTGATGGAAGTCGGCTCCGGTTGTTAACTTATGACATTGTTCTGGTGAGCTGCCATTTTTCGTTATTCCTTTCCATGTTTACATTCCTCCATCCCTCCCCTCTTCCCTGTTTTCCTTTCTTTTTTATCATTCCCTTTCTTCGTGGATGGGGTCGAGGGATTAGTGGTTTTTTTTGACTATGAGGTAGGTGAAGGTTCTTAAAATATAGACCATTGATGCAAAGACAAATCTGTTTTGGGTGACTTGCAGATGCTTGCTCGATTTGCAACCGGTGCTTCATTTAGTGCAGATTGCAGAGGTGGTGGAAAAGAGAGTAATGCTCGATTTTTGCCTTTCATGATGCAAATGGCTCGTCACCTTCTTGATCATGATTCTTCTCAGCGGCATATCATGATTAAGTCTATCTCAACTTATTTAAGTTCTCCCGCATCAGAATCCAGAACCTCCACTACTGCTGGAACTCAGACTTCTGCTGGTACAGAGGAAACTGTCCAATTCATGATGGTTACCTCACTTCTTTCAGAATCCTATGAGTCGTGGTTGCAGCATCGCTCTTCCTTTTTACAACGAGGTATATACCATGCATTTGTCCAGCGTACTCATGGTAGGCCTGTGCCTCGTTCTTCACGCAATCTGTCTGGGGCTCTGAAACCAGAGTCAGGAAGTACAAGTGCATCTGCTTCTGAGGCTGGGGGGTCAGTTGAGTTATTCTCAACTATCCACCCGATGCTTGTCTACACTGGTTTGATAGAACAGCTGCAGCGCTTTTTCAAGGTCAAGAAATCATCTAGTATGACCCTCTCGAGAACCCAAGGTACTTCTAAGAATGTTGAAGAGGATGACGAGAGCAGAAAATTAGAAGGCTGGGAGGTCGTCATGAAAGATAGACTATTAAATGTGAAGGAAATGGCAGATTTCTCCTCGGAACTATTATCGTGGCTTGATGACATGACATCGGCGACGGACTTCCAGGAGGCATTTGATATTCTTGGTGTTTTGGGCGATGTGCTTTCTGGGTTCAGTCGATGTGAGGATTATGTACATGCTGCAATCAGTGGCGGGAAGAACTGATCTATCAGAAGTGTCTTGTTGATGTGTTTTCTGGCCTTCTGGGTTCAGTCAATGTGAGTATTATGTACATGCTTCACTCAGATGTGGGAAAAACTGCAGACTTGTCGGGGGCTGGTTCTTGGTTCGATGTTGTATTCCCAAGATTTTTGGTTGAGTGTATGTCAAATATTCTTTTGTAGATGCACCTCTTGTTCCACTGTATACACAGATTGGTCATATAGTAATTGGAATGATTTTGCGAGTGAACCCTCAAAGAGCCCCCGAGTTTTGTTTCCATCATTGTTGATGCTGTGAATAATTGTCAATGCAAATATGCTATCTTCAATTAGATTCTTTCGTTTACTGCATCAGTGTACTAAATCTATTGATGTACTATGTCGCGAATGATTTAGCCGTCTGGACAGTTGCCTACCGTTTATTCGTCATTTGCATCGTGCGGGCATATTAGTATTTTGATATGGTAAATACTAGTTATCATGACAGTAACAGTATTAAATGAGCAACTAGCTTCGACTGTTTGTTGAATTTATTTATCTTAAGAGCAATTTGAAGCTTTGTAATTTAACTTCAGATGAGAATGTCCTATATTCAGTCATGCAGCTGAAGTGAATAAAGATAATAATGTCAGGAGCCCTGCACTCCTAATTTGTGAAAATCATTGAAATAGGTGTACCAAACGTATAATAAACTGTTAAATTGACTTGATGAAGTCTGATCAAGAGAGCTCTGACGTTGGATTCTTCCACCTCAATATATTGGAATTCCATCACCCCAATCGCAGATCCTTCCATTTTCAGAAGTTGCTTCCTGAACGAAGGTTAAACAGCCTGCAGCACATCAGCTCGCGCCGCCATAGGGCCAGCAACATCAGGACCACGATAGTCAGTATCACCATTGACATAGACGGACTACAATTCTTGGATGATAGCATGGATGTTGGAATTGAAATAAGATGGATCGACTGTTTCTACCCAGGTCCTGCGCTGCTTCTGTTGCCCTCATAGGCAATGGTATCAACTCGGCAATACTGTCAATAGTTCAATATATGGCCCTCCACTGTACACAGCCTCACCTCACCTGTCCATTACCATATTCTGCAATTTCAACTTAGATTTTTGGCTTTATTTGACCAAGTAGGAGTGGATTCACAACTAGGTTACCATTGAAGGAGTGTTAATGGATGGAGTTAGTAATGTAAGTTTGCCGTTATTTGGGTTGCCAAATATTGCCTACCTAGCGCATTATAATGGGATAACCTTGAGTGTAGCGTTCTTCATGTCCTTGAGAAAGTACATATGATCCTCCCTAAAATCCTAAGTAAATGGACTGCAGTATTCTAGCAGCCAAGCGAGCAACAAGGAGGCCCTTGCACAAGAAAAATAATCGCACTAGAGAGCATAAGCACAGAATTTGTAAGAAAACCGACAACCAAAGAACATGCAACATAACTTAAAATCACCAATTTTAGCAAATAAAGTACCTCTACTCGGAAAAAACAAATAAGATCCCATAGCCGCTACAAAGTACCAAAACAACTGCTAGCAAAACCAACCCTCGCAAAAATAAAGATATAAAAAATATAAAAGAGAAGAAAGAAAAGCCTGGAGAAAACCAGTAAAAAATGAAATTATAGACTTGGAAAACACAGCTAACAGCAATAGATGAATGTAAACATCGTCAGCCACAATACAATACAAGATGGCGGCTGAAATTCAAGTGGAGACGACACTAGTACTAAGATAAACAAATGGAACCCCAAATAACCAGTCTGGATGATTAATAAAATCATGATACATCTGCCACAACTGGACGTACTGGACGTAGAGTGATTTAAGTTACTATACTACCATTCAGTAGAAACTGCAAAGATACGACGTTCAATTAAACTTTACTGTTGAATATCATGTGTCTGCAACATAAACCTTCAAGTCTTCAGGAGCAAAAATATGGAGGGGTTGAATAAGACAATCTAGCATGAGGTAAACTTATAGGCAAACTCTCACACCAGCCAAGAAGAATATTTTCCCTTTCTATCGTTCTATTCTGGAATGCTTCACCAATTGCTGACTGGTCATCAATTCATTGCATCATAGTCATCTAACTTCTCATTGTACTCCAAGACCTTTCTCCTAATCTTGGACGTATCTACCCACGTGATGAAGTCCTCTATATTTCTTGTCACAAGAAATGCTGGATCAGTAACTGTATCGGGTCCAACTCGAATATGACCCTGCTCTATATAAGTCACTGCTTCCTTCATGTGCTCGGCAAACTTCAGCCGCACCAAGATAGTGGAGAGCCTGCGCCTGCAAATGAAGAACACATCTATCTATTTAGCACCCATAACAATATCATGCAATAACACGATCCCATTTATGGGCAACTAACGGTGACTTGAAATGTTGTCTCAATCAGTAATCCGTAAAGAATTGCAGAATGATTGATTATGCTTGGAAGCTATGTGGGCTAGAGCTTTTTCTGATCCACATAGAACTGCTTAATATGGAATATAGAGCTCACTTACCGGCAGAAGGATGAAACTGATAAGTTCTCGCACACAGCTAAGCTTTTCCTTGTAGTTATTACACCCATGTTATACCTGAATTAAGGAGACATCTATCAGAATTTGTAATCACATGACATCTGTGGCAATAATAAAGACAGATTACTGAATTGATTGAGAAAAGATCTTTATCAAAAGAAAAACCAAAAGCAATAAAAACTCATATCTCAATTTCTTTTTACAGGCATAAAAACTCATCTCTCAAACTAGAAAAGAGGGAGATGGGGAAACGTTTGTGCACATACATTATACTGCTAATTGTCATCTATACATTAAGCTCATCTATACATTAAGCTCATAAGCTCATATACATTAAGCTCATAGAAACCAAGCAAAAGGAGGATCAGAGGCCGAGATATACAGTTCTCAACCGTTTCAGAAAAAGACTACATGTTTGCCTAGTATCTGACGTTTATATATTAAAAACAATAGTTTTATAGTTGGAGAATTTTTTTGAAATAGCTACAACAAATTAAGGTTTTCTTCACTCCTGAAACATTTTCTTCTCATCGTGCCACATTAACTATATATCCTAAACAAAATCATAGGTCTAAAGCAATTAGCCTACACAACGGCGATAACAAGTTGATATTGCATCCCCAACTAGTATCACTTGGCAAATACTCTCTCAGGCACTCCAAAATTTGAAACTTAATACACAAAGCAGAATAACATAAGGCTAAAGCACTGACAGCTTTTCTAGAAGGGCATCAGTCATCTCAATCCGATAAGGATCTCTCGGATCCATCTGCTTTAGTATATTCACCAGCTTCTGCGCCATTCTGCATAAACCCGAGTACCTAACATACAGTAAAAAAGAAAACATAAATACATAAAGAAATAGCTCTTTAAGCCACTAAAATGAAAATAGGAGAATAAAAAGACATACTTTTTGTAGTCGTCTCGGCCAGTAACGTGGTAGCGACGCATGACATTAGGTTCTCTGTGACCTCCTTCTCTCTTCCATTGTAGAAAGTCCACCTTCTTTAGAAGCTTCTGCTCATGAGCTTTCAGCTTCCTCATCTTTGGCTATCGGAAAGTTTGCCTATCGATTTTGAATTCAGAGGAAAAACTTCGCGATGGCACTATTAGGTTAACCTAATGAGGAAGAAGAAGAAGAAGAAGAAAGGAGAGAGAATTGGAGAATGGGTTGGTTTCGGTTTGGACTGATCAAAACAATATAAAAGGCCCAAGTCAATAAAGCCCTTAGTGGCTGATTTGAGTATTTTCTCAAAAAGCCCTTTTTCCAAACGACAATAATTAAGTTGGCGTTTAGATATAGATTTGGTTGAAACTTCAAAAAGAGTTTTAGGAGTTGTGTTAAAAATTAATTTTTGAAAGATAAAGTTTTCTTTGAACATGTATTTTATTCGAAAAAACTTGAAGTTTGTGTGAGTGAAAGAAAAAATTTCACCCAAAAACTACCTTAAATCAGATTTTGAAAACTTGAAAAAATAATTTTTTAAAAAACTGATCACATTCTAAAACCTATGGCTAAACAGGAGC
Organism: Nicotiana obtusifolia; assembly: GCA_002018475.1. NCBI lineage: Eukaryota > Viridiplantae > Streptophyta > Magnoliopsida > Solanales > Solanaceae > Nicotiana > Nicotiana obtusifolia. The sequence goes on from MCJB01016770.1 coordinate 44,708, forward strand.
TAAATGTCAGGCTGAAGTCTGCCTTACTTCTCCTTGGTGATCAATCTCTAATTTGCTTTGGTGCTGCAGTTGTGACTATATTTTAAACATATTGTAAATTATGATTATTTAAAGTGACTACCTAGTGGATTTTTTGCCGGTATTTTATAGAGTACCTACTTTATGTTGGGTTCAAATAAGTAGTGCATAAGAAAAATTCACTGTGAGGGAATTTGAACATTGGACCTTTTAATTTAACACCTTCACATAACAAGTCGTTTGTTGTTTGGGTTAGGAGATTTGATTTCTATATGAAATCTAACAACGTTAAGACGATGTCTAATTACTACTTTTTCCTTTCCTCATTACTAGTATGTGCATTGATTGTGGTGGAATTTATGTAGTACTATTATATTATGGGGACAAAATATGAAATTAGAAAGTGAATGTTACTACTAAGATATGAATTACAACAACAACCATGATAAAACTTGCCCCCATTCAAACATACTTTCTCTTTTGGCTAATAATTAACAAACAAACTTTTATTTCGTTTAAAAAGTAAACACATACAATAAATTATATGAGTACTATAATACTAATTTTAAATATCACGAATCAAACATATATCAAAAAATATTCATGTATAATCAATTCCTACCTACAATATACCATATTAAGAACCATTGCAGTTCGGCTGACATATACCCATAATTTAACATGCTTCCTCTTCCACCAAAAGTGTTTCTTCCCTCTTATTATGTAGCTTCTCGTCATTTGAATGGCATTATAGTTTGCTGCTTAGACTTGTGATAACTTTTCCTAGCAGGACAACTTTCTTTTGCGCTCATCTTATATTGAATGCTATTCAATTCACCAAATTTGTAATATGGTATATAATTCCCAACTGAAGATGCCCCATTTATGTAGCCATAAACTTCTTTTACGTGCATCTCACTACCTCCGTGCCGGATCCACCTCTCATATAGGAAATATAAAATTCTGTATTTACCAGTATATTCACTTGAATTTTCTTTTTCGAGGTTATCCTAGTACAAAGCATTGATACATATTGTCAGCCAACTTGTATTAGTATTTTAAAAGAATTTATATAATTGTTTGATCGATAAATGTCTTTGCATAAGGTAAAAGACAAATGGTCTTACTATCTACATGTGGCAGCCAACCTTTAAGCCTTCAGATAATGGCACATTCCTTTAGAGAAGTGGCAAATAAAGATAGCCACCTTGCAATCATTCACAAGGATAGAAACATGCACTTTTGGCTATAAATAGCCGTCATTAGCCATTCATTCTCATCATCAGAAATCCTTCGCATATGTCCCTCTTCTTCCTTCTAATTCCTTTTCTATAATATTTAATTAGCATTATAGAAATAGTTCATTAGAAATAATTTGTAATATAGTATGACGACATATCTTGTTGGCATATTACCATGATTTCACTATTTTATTATTAACGTCTGCACTAGGTTGTGAATGCAGCAGTATATGTGCAACACCATGGACATCAAGCAGTGAGAAAATACGTTCTTGCCAACGCTTGAAACTTTCATTGGCAAAAATTTTAATATTTTGACACATCTGGAAATTGCCTGGCATATGGCAGTGCAACTGGAGCTGGAACAACGGAGGTAGCGCCAATATTGGCACTACCAGTAGTTTTTTCAGCATCAGTTTTTTCAGTATCAGTGTTGTTTGCCATAGTTTCTTAGATTGTAGGGAAATGACAACGGGGAAATTACAATATAACTACAATAATATTATTTGTAAGCAGATACATGAATTGGCTTGAGTCGTGCTGAGCACTGTCCTAAAAAACTATTTCAACAGTGTAAAATGTTTCCCAGAATTAAACAAGCTTGTCTCTATTTTATTTAAGAGGATACATGAATCAACAAAATATAATATTACAAATCCAGCTAGTATGAAAAGAGAAGAACAACTCAGAGAGAATTTTGGTGCTTGGTAATTATCCACCTTTATCTGAATCTTCTTGTCCTTTTCAAGGTTTTATTTCAGAGGAGGAATTTTTTCCTCATAAATGTTTTGATCATCTACCTCTTCATCTCTCTATGCTTGCCAGTGACTGTGCATTCTGTTGACTTGGAATCGCATCTTCATTTGGCTTCTTCAAATGTTGCCTTTGTCTGTTTTGAGATTAGTTTGCTTTTGCATGGTCAAATTGAATATTAATCTCAGCATCCTTGCTAAAGGTATATCTATCAATAATATGAGTGCATGGATTTGGTTGCTGTTATGATTTGTGTGGATTGTTGAAAACAGCTCAATATGGCAAGTAACTTCTAGAACCATGTTACTGGTGTAGTTTATTAACATCATGAATATGTGATACTCAACCCTAAAGCATTACTCCTAAGATCATGTAATTGCTCAGTTGACGTTTGGTGTACTGTGCAGAAAGAAGATAATATTTTAGGTTGGTACAATTACATTAAACAACTCCAGCTACTTAAGTGAAACTGCAGAGAAGGATGTCATTTCGGATTTGTTCTCAAAAGATTAAACAAACAGTATTAGAAGCTAAATAAGTGAGACTGGAAGCTAATTTTCTCTCTTTTAGCTAAGTTATGTGTCTCTTTTGTCCACATAGAGGTGATAGGATGGGAAGTAGAGAATGATGTGAGAAACATTTCTATTTGGTTAATCTCTCTAAGCTTTGGTTACTGAAAATAGAGTATATCTTAAATCAAGTGATGTATCTTCTAGAAAATAGTCCTTAATGTGATTATACAGTGACCTATCACATGTTGAGAGATATACCTACAATTGCAAAGGTACAAATGCAGCATTCTTTTGTAGAAGTGTTTCTTTTTTCCTGCAGAGCTTATCAACTTCGCTTCTGATCTTTCTTGCTATTCTACATGTAATCTTTCAGATGATGAGAGCCTGGAGAATGGCTTCTCTGTGTAAAGGGATGGAATCCCTCTCTCTCTCTCTCTCTCTCTCTCTGTTTCTGTGTCTACAAAGAACTTTACATGGCCTATAAATATACAATACAGGGAGAACAATGTGGAGCTAATTAAGCACTATCAATCTTCTAAAACTAACTAGGATTTACAACATTAATTACGAAAATCATGGTCAATAATATTCTTTAATCATGCCAATAGTGATCTGCAAGATTATCGGCTAACACGTCCCCGCAGTTTGAGCCGTAGGTAAACGAAGGCATAAACTGGATCGAAACCTTTGAAAAAGATGCTTGGTAGGCCTTTGGTGAAGATGTCTGCATACTGATAATCCGCAGGAACGTGCAGAACTTTGATAGTGCCAAGACGGACCTTTTCTCGGATGAAATGAATATCCAGTTCAATGTGTTTGATTCGTGGGTGTTGGACTGGGTTTTCAGCAAGATAGACAGCCGAGATATTGTCACAGTAAATGATAGTAGCATGTCGAACTGGGACAAGTAGCTCAAGCAAAAGGTTACGAACCCAACTAATTTCGGCTACGGTATTTGGAACCCCCCCGTATTCAGCCTCAGCACTAGATTTGGAGATAGTTGGTTGGCGTTTTGAGGACCAGGAAATTAAGTTTGCGCCAAGATAAACACAGTAGCCAGAGGTTGACCTTCGTGAGTCAGGACACCCGCCCCAATCCGCATCAGAGTAAGCGGTGAGTTTAGTGGATGGGGAGGGAGAGATAAGCAGACCCTGAGAGACGGTACCTTTTATGTATCGAAGTATCCTTTTGAGAAACTGAAAATGTGGCTCCCTGGGTGCATGCATGAAGAGGCAAACCTGTTGAACCGCATATGAGATGTCAGGGCGAGTGATAGTAAGATACTGAAGTGCTCCGGCTAAGCTTCAGTATAAAGCTCCATCGGAAAATACGGCACCAGAAGTAGCATTTAGCTTGGAGCCGACCTCGACAGGGGTGCTAACGGGCTTGCAGTTAGACATGTTAGCACGAGTCAAAATGTTTGATGCATAGGTTGACTGAGATAAGAATAAACCACCGGATTGTAAATGGATTTTCAAAAGAAAATTTAATCCTGATGGATCTTTAGATAAATATAAAGCTCAGTTAATTTTCTCAAAAATAAAATATAGATTATTTTGATACATTTGCACCAGTAACTAGAATTTCTTCTATTAGAGTTTTGATTGCCTTAGCTTCAATCTGTAAGCTTTTTATCGATGAATGTCAAAACAACTTTTTTAAATGAAGATTTAAAAGAAGAAATTTATATGGTTCAACTAGAAGGTGTCTCATTCCTAGACAAGAAAATAAAGTTTGTAAATTAATTATACCTCTTTATGACCTTAAACAAGCTCTTAAGCAGTGGTATGAGAAATTTAAAAGTCTTACTGAGAGACGGTTTTTCTTCAGTTGAGGTTGATAAATGTGTTTATATTAAAGTGGTAGACAGTGATTATGTGATAATATGTCTATATGTTGATGACATGCTTATATTTGGTACAAGTTTAAATATTGTGCAAAGTACTAAATTATTTCTGTATGCTAATTTTGATATGAAAGATCTGGATGAAGTAAATACAATATTGGAAGTTAAAGTTTATAAGGAGTGAAGATGACATAATGTTGTTATAAGAATATTATGTTGAGAGATTTCTTAAGAAGTTCGAATATTTTAATGTCACACCTGTGAGCACTCCTTTAGATGCTAACTCTCAGTTGAAAAAGAATAAGATGACCCGGTTGTTCAGTCTAAATATGCCCAGATTATTGGGAGCCTGATGCATTTAATGAATTTTATAAGGGCTGATATAGCCTATGCTATGTGTAGACTGAGTAGATATACTCATAATGCCAACAACGAACATTGATCTGCATTAGCCAGACTAATGAAATATCCAAAAGGAACCATGAATTATGGTATCATATCTAGTGGATTTCCTCCTACTTTAGTAGGGTACAGTGATACAAACTGGATCTTTGATTCAGATGAGACAAAATCCATTAGTGGTTATGTATTCACCCTTGGTGGTGGTGCAATATCGTGGAAATCAGCGAAATAGACGATCATAGCTAGATCGACTATGGAATCAGAGTTTGTAGCTCTGGAGTTAGCTGGTTCTAAGGCTGAATGGCTAAGAAACTTCTTAGCTAATATTCCTTTAATAAAAGACGTATTGCCTCTCTTGTCTATGCATTGTGATTGTCAAGCGGCAATAACTATTGTAAAGAATAAATCTTATAATTGTAAAAGTAGACACATGAAATTGGGACATGATGTCATAAAACAGCTGTTAAGAGATGGAATAATTTTCATTGACTATGTGAAGTCAGAGATATATTTGGCCGATCCTCTGACTAAACCTGTGGGAAGAAAATTAATTCTTCAAACCTCATAAGAGATGGGGTTAAGACCTACATGTTGTCAATAGAAATGATAACCCAACCTATGTGATTGAAGATCCCATGAAGTGGGTTCATATGGGTAATAACAAGTTGATATTGGCAGTGAAGCACTAAAATAGAGTGTCTGACTACTACTAATTGAGAGGACGAGTTATAACTCTTAATGTAATTCATATTCCTTATGGATGGTGTATTTAAACGCAGTATACACTTGATGAATTCACCTATATGAGAGTGGAATGGATCCGCTCCTATGAGATTTTGGCCTAGTCTCTAAAGCTCTCATGAATTACCAGACACGCGCATGGCCTAGCGGCGCAAAACCGTCCTGAACAACAAAATTACAGGGGTCAAAATATGATTAATAAAATTTCTGACTTACAATAAGAATTATTGGTTCATAGAAATATTATATTTCACCAATAATTCTGTGAGTTAAATTTTATTGATCTAAGTTTGGTTCGTAGTCGAAAGACACCAAACTTATAATATTTGGACCATACAAATCCAGCAAGTTTTACTTTTATTCCCAAAAAAATTCTTTTAAAATTCTGTGGGGGGATTGCCAGCCAAATTGTATTAGTATTTTAAAAGAATTTATATAATTGTTTGACAAATATCTTTGCATGAAAAGGTAAAAGACAAGTGGTCTTACTACTAAAATGTGGCAGCCAGCCTTTAAGCCTTCAGATAAATGGCACATTCCTTTGGAGAAGTGGCAAATGAAGATAGCCACGTTGCAATCATTCACAAGGATAGAAACATGCACTTATGGCTATAAATAGCCTTCATTGGCCATTCATTCTCATCATCAGAAATCCTTCTCATACGTCCTTCTTCTTCCTTCTAATTCTTTTTCTATAATATTTAATTAGCATTACACAATAGTTGTTCTTCCTTTTTTTCTTACTAGCTGGACTTGTAATTTTATATTTTGTTGATTAATTTATCCTCTAAATAAAGGTAAGCTTGTTTAATCCTACTAACAAATAGTATTATATTATTGCAGTTATATTGTAATTTCCCCATTGTCATTTCCCTACACATATTGCCTTTGTTCGTGCCACACAACTTCTTGATTGTACACAATTTTGCGCTATGGAAACTTTTCTATTACCACTGGCAACATTTACAAATAGATTTAACCGAGATTTAACATCTAAATCAAATAGCCTTAAAATGAAAGCAACTTCTCATATATTCAAATGGAAGCTATGTCCAACAGGGAAATTTAGGAGTGATAAATAAAAGTAGCAGCCTCAGAAGATTATGGCAGCTCCGCAGATCAAAAACCATTAGCATGTACTATTATCCAGAAGTTGTTAGGACCAACTCATGTAGAAATACCAGCCACTTCAGTTATCAGTATGCGCCCCTAACCCAGTAGGTATGGACCGTCCCGTGCAGAGCCACCAGCCACTTCAACTGTCAACCCACCTAAACAACTGATAAGGAAAAATCAGATGCCGAACCATCTAGACACCGGCATAATCCCATACTACATTTGTTCTGTTCTAGGCCTTTTATGAAAAATATCAATATTCTCACCACTACTTAGTGATGTTGCATCAACCCCAGTATTTGTGTGTTTGCCAACGTCAAGATGCACTTTAAGATTGGCCTAAGACATATCCACTCCCATGGATGCAAGTGTCTGATTTAAGGTATACAACAACCTGCTCAACACAGAGATCCCCCATGTCACAGGAACAGGATCCAAATTAAGTAGCACCAAATTTCAGAATTATTGACTTCTAACCATAATCTGTTTGAAATCCAAAGGTTGTCAGCAAACTAGGAACACATCAATTAGCCATTCATTTGATCATTTTGAGAATTCTGGAGCAAGTTAAAAGTAAGGCTCAAACATTTAACATACTGATATATGCTTGTTATTATTGACTAGACACACAATAAAACCTGACTTTTTTTATACATCAGGTGACAACCAATTAGGACATATCAGGATTCCTGCAGCCCATGAGTAACCTACTGGCTGATAACCATATGACATATTAAGCAAGTTTAGAATCTATTCATGCACTTGGCAAGTCTTGTTAGTTCCATAAGGTCCAGCTCCGAAAGAAATTCAAACTACAACTTTTTTCGGTCGAAACAACACTTCTATCTTACCCAAAAAAAGTGTGTAATTACAGCTCTAAGCAGATGCTCACAATGTGCTAGTCAATTAAAAAATTCCTACTCTACTGATTTGCAAACATCTGGCAAAACTAAGAATTCAAACTGCAACATTAACCCTTTTAGTAATCCATCCGGGATCTTGGCCACTAGGCCCGCAACACAATGGAGACCTAAAGTGGTACCTGACATCAGAACCATCAGGTCTACTTCATCAGAGTGATATGCTATTAGTCCATTAATCAAATTTGGCAATCAATTGCTATAACACAGTGTTAAAAGAGAAAAATGAAAGGACCATTTCGACCTTAACCAAAAGCCAACTCATACTTACTAGTACCTAACACTATAATCTCACCTTTGAGAAAACATATTTGAGATGCCAGCTTCTCCACCATCAACTTTCAGCTCTCCTTGACCATTTTTACTGTAGCTCAGAACAGGACACTCGATTGCATCTTGTACGCCCAGCCAATACAATGATTGTGTCTGGAAAGCCGATAGCTCAGCATCAGAAGATCCGCCAGCAGGTTGAACCATAAAGTTTTCAAATAGATCGGGCTGTAGCGACACGTTAAAGGGTATTGCTTTATTCACCGCCATATGGAGATCATCCGCTGCTTTATACAAAGCAGTAGAACTCAATTCAGGTTCTATAAAGTTTTGTGTGCTTACAAGCAAGGTTTGGTCAACAGCAATATTATCATCACGGGAAGAGCCACTTCTAATTACGTGAGACGGTTCAATGAAGCCAGAAACTGGGCCAGAAGCGTTTCTTTGTCAACAATAAGAGAATGACATTATGTTTACTTATGTCAAAACTGAACCCACCCTAGGTTGAATATTACTGTCCGTCAAAAACTGCCAGAAATTAGGCTTTCCAGAAGGAACTAAAAGTTGATCCAACATTTTTTATCATATCAAGTGTTCTACTCAAATGTTAAATTTCATAACATAAGCCACCAATGGACAAAACAAACCGACAAGACAAATCTGAGTACATTTTTCTATAATCAATGTCGGGGACTTCACTTCAGAGATGCATGGACAGACCATAATACACATGTTGCCCGTTCACTTTTCAATTATCACATAAATCAACCTCAACATTTAAATTGGACACGTATTTCATTATTTTCTAAAAATAAAAATTTTAGAGATTCAAAAATTGCATAATAGCTACTTGATGATGAATGTCATTTAAGATGATACAAAATAGCCATACTTGATGATGAATGTCATTTAAGATGATACAAAATAGCTAAGAATTATCGTATGTTGGTTTGGATACTGTGTTCCAAACTAGAACATTGTAGTACATTTGGTTTGAATATTATATTCCAAATTAGAATACTGCAGTATGTTTTGTTAGAATATTGTATTCCAAATTCGAATATTGTGGTGCATTTGGTTTGAATGCTGTATTTTGGATACTGTATTTGAAATGAGAATATTGTGGATGTTTAATTTGAGTAATGCATTCCAAATTAGAATATTATAGTATAGTTTATTTAAATATTATATTCTTCATTAGAATAATGTGGTATGTTTTGGGTTTGGATATTGTACTCTTTATTAGAACATTAATTATGGTAAGCCAGGTTCGTGTTTTCCAAATTAGAATATTGCGGTATATTTTAGTTGAATATTATATTCAAATTAGAATATTATGGTATATTTAGTTTGGATTTTGTACTCTTCATTAGAATATTATGGTGAGCTATGTTTGAATTTTTCATAGTAGAATATTGTGGTATGTTTAGTTTGAATATTGTATTCAATTTAAAATATTATGGTCTGTTTAGTTAGAATATTGTATTTATACTAAATTAGAATATTGTGATAAGTTAGGTTTGGACTATATTTCAAAGTAGAATATTGTGATATATTTTAGAATATATGAAAGTACAGCATGTAATGTTTTTGGGATATTTGATGTAATCTGTAAAGTTAGGTATATCATGAAAGTGAGTTTTACAAATAGGTATATCATATAACTTCCCCTATAAATTATATATTTTTGGGGCCTTAAATATTTGGGTGCTTTAAGGCAAGGGCTTCACGTGCCTTACTTTAGAGCTTATGGAAACTTTTCTATTACCACCGGTAGTATTTAAAAATAGATTAAATGAATAGTTATTTAACATCTAAATCAAGAAGCCTTAAAATGAAAGAATCTTCTCATATTCAAATGGAAGCTATGTTCAACCAAAAAATTTGAGAGTGATAAATAAAAGTAGCAGCTTCAGAAGATTATGGCAGCTCTGCAGATCAAAAATCATTAGCATGTACAATTACTCAGAATTTGTTTATGGACCAACTCAAGTAGACATACGAGCCACTCAGTTATCAGTATGCACGGCTAACCCAGTAGGTATGAACCATCCCGTGCAGAGCCACCAGCCATTTCAACTGTCTCCCCACCTAAACAACTGATAAGGAAAAATCAGATGCAGAACCATCTAGACACCGACACAATCCCATACTACATTTGTTCTGTTCTAAGCCTTTTATGAAACATTTTAATATTCTCACTACTACTTAATGATGTTGCATCAGCCCCACTATTTGTGTGTTTGCCAACGTCATGCTGCACTTTAAGATTGGCCTGGGACATATCCACTCCCATGGATGCTAGTGTCTGATTTACGGTATTCAACAACCTGCTCAACACAGAGATCAACAAGATCCAAATTAAGTAACACCAATAACAACTTCAGAATTATTTTGTTCTAACTATAATCTGGTCGAAATCCAAAGGTTGGCAGCAAACTAGGAACACATCAATTAGCCATTCACTTGATCATTTTGAGAATTCTAGAGCAAGTAAAAAGTAAGGCTCAAACATTTAACATACAGATATATACTTGTTATCATTGACCAGATATGTAACAAAACTTGACTTTTTCGATGCATCAGGTGACAAAAATTAGGACATATCAGGATTCCTGCAGCCCATGAGTAACCTACTGGATGATAACCATATGACATATTAAGCAAGTTTATAATCTATCCATGCACTTGGCAAGTCATGTTAGTTCCAGAAGGTCCAGCTCCGCAAGAAATTCAAACTGCAACTTTTTTCTGTTAAAACAGAACTTCCATATTAACCAAAAAAATATGTAATTACAGCTCTAAGCAGATGACCATCTGCTAATCAATTAAAAAATCCCTACTCTACTGGTTTGCAAACATCTGGCAAAACTAGGAATTCAAACTGCAACTTTAACTCTTTCAGTAATCCTTCCGGGATCTTGGCCACTAGGCCCGCAACACAATGGAGACCTAAAGTGGTACCTGACATCAGAACCACCAGGTCTACTTCATCGGAATGATATGCCATTGGCCCATTAATCAAATTTAGCAATCAATTACTATAGCGCAGTGTTAAAAGAGAAAAATGAAAGGACTATTTAAAAGTCAACTCATACTTATTAGTACCTGGCACTATAATCTCACATTTGAGAAAACATATTTGATATGCCAGCTTCTCCACCATCAACTTTCAGCTCTTCTTGACCATTTTTATTGTAGCTCAGAACAGAAGACTCTGTTGCATCTTGTACGCCCGACCAATACAATGATTGTGTCTGGGAAGCTAATAGCTCAGCACCAGAAGATCCCCCAGCAAGTTGAACAAATTCAGGTTCTACGGAGTTTTGTGTGCTTACAAGCAAGGTTTGGTCAACGGCAATATTATCATCAGGGGAAGAGCCACTTCTAATTACGTGAGACGGTTCAACACAGCCAGAAACTGGGCCAGAAGCGCTTCTCTGTCAACAATAAGAGAATGGCATTATGTTTACTTATGTGAAAGCAAAACTGAACCCACCTTAGGTTGAATATTACAACACCAACAACAACAATAACCCAGTGAGTTCTCACAAGTGAGGTCCGGGGAGGGTAGAGTATATGTAGATCTTACCCCTACCTTGGAGAGTAGAGAGGTTGTTTCCGAAAGACACTCGACTCAAGAAGACGAAAAGAGATAATATATCAGTACCACCATATGAGTTATAGCAACATCATAAGAACCAGAAAATAGATTAAGAACAATAACAAAAATTAGTAAATAACGCCCGATATTATGAAAAACGAAAAAAATAGTGTGGACACAACAATAATTACTAGTAGCCTAGGACAAAACCTTATCAGACCGGCCTCCCACCCTGACGAACCTTATCAGCTACCTCCCACCCTATGCTCAGTCTCCCTACCTTCCTATCAAGGGCCATGTCCTCGGAAATCTGAAGCAACGTCATGTCCCGCCTGATCATCTCTCCCCAATACTTCTTAGGCCGCCCTCTCCCTCTTCACGAACCCACCAAGGCCAACCGCTCACACCTCCTGACAGGGGCATCTGGGCTTCTTCTTCACACGTGCCCCAACCATTTAAGCCTCGCTACCCGCATCTTGTCATCCACAGGGGCCACACCCGCCTTTCTCCCGAATATCTTTATTCCTAATCTTATCCATCCTAGTGTGTCCGTACATCCACCTCAACATCCTCTGCTACTTTCATCTTCTGGATATGTGAGTTTTTAACTGGCCAACACTCTGCCCCATACAACATGGCCAACACTTTGCCCAATCCATCTCTGCCACTTTCATCTTCAGGATATGTGAATTCTTAACTGGCCAACACTCTGCCCCATACAACATGGCCGGTCTGACCACCGCTATATAAAACTTACCTTAGAGTATCGGTGACACTTTCTTGTTACACAAGACTCCAGTTGCTAATCTCCATTTCATCCACCCCACCTCTATATGGTGTGTGACATCCTCGTCGTTCTCCCCATCCACCTGGATAACCGACCCAAGGTACTTGAAACTGCCTCTCCTAAGTTGAATATTACCGTTTGTTAAAAACTGCCAGAAATATGGAAATTAGGCTTTCCAGAAGGAACTAAAAGTTCATCCAAATTTTTTTATCATATCAAGTGTTCTACTCAAATGTTAAATTTCAGAACAATTAAGCCTCTAATGGACAAAACAAACCGACAAGACAAATCAGTACATTTTTCTATAATCAATGTCGGGGACTTCAAATTTGGAAATGCATGGACAGACCATAATACTCATGTTGCCCATTCACTTTTCAGTTGTCAAATAAATCAACCTAAACATTTAAATTAGACACGTATTTCATTATTTTCTAAAAATAAAAGTTTAGACATTCAAAAACTGCATAATAGCTACTTGATGATGAATGTCCTTTAAAATGATAGGCTAAGAAATTAAACTCAAGAAATACATTTATTCTCTCTGCAGAAATGAAGGGATCTACATAAAGTTGGAGAAAAGAATTAACAGCTTAAGCATAATTGTACATAATTCGAGGACAAAGAAAAGATAATAGTCTGTCTGAAAAGGAACTTCATCTATATTTCTTCTACATCATCCATTTAATAGAAGGGAGACCATAATTGCTATCCCCCTTTTTCATTTCTGAAACTGCTATTTCACCAATTTCTTTCAAGCAAAAAGTCTGAAAACACTTGAAACAATGGCAAAGCATGGCATCAGACACATGAGAAGTGTAACTAAGAGCAAAGTACAAGATACTTTCTTGATATATAGCAGCAGACCAAGCAAGAACAACTTCACAAAATCTTAGCAACATAGAAGGGCATTACATACAGAGAGCAGCTAGAGTATCCTATTAAGGAAAATCCACCTTAAGTTTCTCTGGCTTCAACATGTCTTGTAGTCAAGAATGTGCCAAGACTTGACTCTGGTAGGTCATAATGACAAACCGTGAACAACAAACAAATGTCAGAATAACTGAAGCGGAGAGAATGTCGTATTAATGCTCAGATATAAACCAGAAGAAAATGTAACTAATTCTGTAAAGGAATGTGCCAACAAATGAACTGAGTAAATGAGAGAGTAAAAGACGAGAGTTGTATGCAAAGTGGCAAACCACTGAAACCAGCAAGCTCTCCACATTAATAGAAATGTAAGTGAATTAAGCATCACACAGATCTTACCCATGGCATCAACGTTGAGGATTCTTCACTCCATCCCTGGTATGTTCTTTCATACATCTGTAGTTTCTCTCGTAAAAACTGGACATACTGTATAACCTGTATTTCGTATCAAACCTTGAAGCTGGGCCTTGTGATCACCTAATGTAAGAGATTGAAGAAACAGCAGTATAGGCAAGCAAGTGAAATGTCACACCTCCAACAAGAATGAAGCTTTGTCACTCTTCTGATCACTTTCTGGTATGAGATCTCTCAAAATCTGAAATCTGAAAAGAATTGGGCATAACTCAGCCTTGACACTGACAATATTGAAGAAGCTCCATAAGAGAACCTAGTCCTCTTAGAACAGAAAGAGCATATGCGAAAATACTTTTATCCTTGACGGCTAGAAGCAAAAGCTTAAATTGTTCACCCAACAAATGAAAAAAAATGCTTCATTTCAGCAAGAATAACCAAAAGGTTTCACAGTAAAGAAGGTAAAACTTGTTATTTGCTTGACTATTTTTTATTTTGTTTCCCTTACCTAGCCACTTCTTAGCTTACAGGCATAAATAAATGCGACATTATCGATTACCATGGAACTTGATTCATTAAGCCATTTATTAGCCAAACTGATCTGGAAGTCACTCAAGGATATCTACGCAATACAAATGGTTAAACTGATGTTAAGTCAATCATTGACTTTAAGGACTCTTGGAGATAATTGAGGTCTATCATCAAATTTTAGATGTAAAGCAGTATCATTAGACTATGACACCAAAATGGTGACATAACTCTTCGTTAAGACCTATAAGAACAAGACAAACGACTCACCCATGAGTTGACATTTTGAACAACCGAATTAACACTTGAAATTGGCTCCCCTCGTGAACTAACTTTTAGGGTTTGAGCTAGGTCCAATGTCCGTATCTTCACACACTACCATGCAATAATCATTGAGGGCTGTCTAAAGAAGCTTAAAAGTTTATTGAAGCGCGGCTAATTCTCATATTTACTGGATTGGAAGCCAACCAACAAATGGCTTAAATCTTCAAATTAATTCGCTTGGGCAGAGACATATACGGCTACCAGTGATTTCATTTACAAGTACCATGGCTGCAAACTTTCTATATTACTATATATGGATACCTAGTGATTTCATTTACAAGTACCATCGCTGCACGCTTTCTATATTATTTTTTTAATTATCGGCTGGAGGCTATATAGAGAGCAATCGTAAGCTAATAAAAAACATTTCTTGCATTGCCCTGACGAGAACATATAGTCCTCGATTACATACAAATGTTCTTCTCAGGTATAACAGGATAACTCAATGCTCGCAGATATAAAATAGACAGTTGCCTGAGAAACAAATAGCTAACCACCACCCTACCATATGCAAAAATGAAAATACTTCCCCTCCTACAGTACTTCAGTGACTTCACCAAAACAATTTATTCGACTGTATTCGGGGAAGGGGGGACACAGCTAACAGCATTACCATTATACAAGTAGCTAAACGGACATCCTTTATAGAAAAATAAAAATAAATTTTTCTTTATAAACAAAAAAGGAAAAAAATAAAACTTGCCTCTCGTTAATCTTGCTCTGTCCTCGTTGCTCAGCCTCAGAGTGCTTGGAACGAATAGCATTTGCTGCCTTCTTCCCTTCTACTTTCACTGCGACCATCAAATATAAATAAAAAAAATCTAAGTAGCACACAGTATTACAAGAGCAAATGCATACATGTCATATGTATCGTATAAGTATACACATACCGTTTAGGGAAGAAAACTCATAATCGTCCACTTCATGTTGACTCTTCACAATCCTTACCAATTCCACCGTGTCAGCCGCCCTTATACCAAAACCACACAACAAAATTCAGTCCAAACATCTATAATTTTATACTAATACAATTTTCGTTTTGGAAAAAGTAACAGCTGCATACAGGAACGACGAGAAGGAACAAATACACCGTATATTTATACATACTAGTTTTAGAGTAGGCGCGTTGAGCATGTACATCATACTAATAAATATAAACTTTTTAGAAATCCCATAAATAAATATTGTAAGAAATATTTTGTGTGCTATAAAATAAAAACTAAAGAAAAAAAGTCATTACTACAAGATTGTCCTAAAAAATTCTCAATCAAAGTCTCTTCCCTCTTCGTCTATTACATATAAGCAATTACGTGTGATAACTAAAAAATAATATTTAACTTTATGTGTGAAATACACAATATTGTAAATATATTTTAGAACTAATTTCAGAAATAGAAACAAATAATAAAAATAATTGAATTTGCGAATACAAAAAAGTAGAAAAAAGAAAAACAAGATGTTATGTAAAGCAGGACACTAACAAAAAATTGAAAACTAATTAAAATCACGCATCAAAGTAATAAAAAATATAAGATGGCAAGTGGTTGAAAAGGAGAAAAGCAAAAATAAAGAGAAAGAAGAAGATACCTATGTGCTGTAATGGAGATGAATGTATCCTGAGAAAAGTATTTAGTTCCCTTAGCTCTCATATACAAGAGAAGAAATGGAATTGGAAGTCCAAAAAAGATGTGTCTTTTGGGCAGTGTTATTGTGCGGGTGGGATTAATAAGCCAAACTATTAGGAGTTTCTAATAAGGAAATATTTAATAATTAATATTTTAATTGAATTTAAAGTTTAAAATATTAGGAAAATAACTTAAATTACTATTTTGTTCAGTCTAAAAACTTGTTTTTAAAGGTAAAAAAAAACAAACGATATTGTGCTAAGAACCTTCGTGCTTTTAATATAGTACTAATCTTAGTGTATGTGCGTTGCACGTGTAAAGCACGAAGGCACGTGTCTATTATGATGTCTTTTAATGAAGGGTAAAAAGTTCAATTAATATTTCGCCAAGGACTTTCGTGCTTTTAATATAATATTAGTTTTTATATACGTGCCTCGCACGTAAAGTCCTAGAACTGAAAATAAAAAGATGAAAAAAATATATATAAACCAAAAGTTTTATAAAAAATAAAAGACAAACATCTTGATTTCGTTGAGTGATATGAAAAGAATTAGCAGCGGCTCTTTGTTTGGTCATCAAAGTCAAAGTAAAAGTGAAACCTTATCATTGAATACACAAAAGATAATAATGAAAGAGTACAAAATATTTTGTCTTTTAAAACATCTAACATCAAATTTAGGAACGGAACTATATCAAACGTACCAATATCCTCACATGACAAAAAGCATAATGGAAAAGTATAAAGCATTAGTGTTGAATAAAAAGTAGAAGAAACAGAGACTTTAATTTACAAGCAAGTTCTACAATTAGAAATAAAGGTGATTACACTCTAATATAACAATATAACGAACTTGAAGGAAACGCATGTTCATCTAATTCAATCTTCTTTTGGAATTCCAACAAAATTTATTAGAAAAGAACTATAATTTGTTTCCGACATGGAATGATTATAGTTGAACTCTTCCGGTGCATGAGAATCAAATGTGTAGCCAAAATCAATTCTTATACCATTTGTAGCTCTACTTCTTCGACTTCTGCTATAACTCTTCATTCTAACGTGTACTATTTTCAGTTGTGTCCTTTCTTTGTGAGTTTGTTTAAAATTAATATAAATAGTTAATTTTTGTAAAATAATTATTGTTCTTGCGATTTATACATTGAAAATATCTTAGCCAAATGCATTTTTATATTATGAGATGAATATGTTAGTAGAACAGTTGTGTTCACGTCAAAAGGCTCTCAATTTATGAATATAAATTGCTTATTAGTTGAGCATCCCGCCTACACGCTCTCTTGGGTCTTTCCCTGTTGAGAACTTGTGAGCGATTATAAGGTACTAATTGCAATAAATATTTAAAAAAGAGTAGAGATGATGCCAACAATTATTTCCAGCATGCACTTATGTGAATTATAAAGTTAGCACTTTTCAAAAAGAAAATATATTAAATTTTATCTTATTCGATTTCAATGAATGCCAAGACAATTAAATAGATAGATCTCACAATTTTCTCCGTCAATATTTTTCTATGATCAATTATATTTTATACGTGAATGATTAACCTAAAAAGGTTATAATGCATCTCCTATAAATACTATTTAATTATGTAAGTCAAATTCAAGAGGATAAAATTATCATCATAATAAAAAATATTCCAGCCCAACTTTAAAATTTTTGTTAATTATCATTTTATTATCAATGTTTTCTAGATAAGCACAATTTATAGATACAGCAAATCTCCTCCTTTAGATTTAGATCCCTTGCATGTATCAATTAGACGAAGCAAAGACCGTCTAAGAAAAAAATAGTAACCTATAATAACATAATTGTCAAACATGCAAAGAAAAAAATATTCTTTCATTATACCTTAGATGTCGATATTTGTGCAATCAAACTAAGCTTTAGCGGATAATTTCTTGATCAATTTTGTATGATCTATTAGTTTGATTTATCGAACTTTTTGCTGGCATCTAAAACTTTCACATCAAATTTAAGAGGAAGACAAGGCGAACAGTAAGTGAATTGCATTCAATTTCATGGGCACACGATGAACAAAAAAAATCAATAAAAAAACAACTACCAATGCCTAATTCAATATCTGAATCTATAAATACGAAATAGAATATAGATTAGATCAAAAAAATTTCGCGGATTGGCTACATCAATGTTGGCATCCTTTCCTAGTAGAAACTCATGGTGTCAAACAACAATTATGCAAATCACGTATAAATTTTGTTAGCAAAAGGTTTTAAATATAAAGGGTTAGCACGTTAATAATGACACATGATGGTTTAGTCAATTATTTATACGAAGAGTCACCAAATTAAATTAATAAGAAAGATATAAATATTAATAAAACAACCCTATATATATATATATATATATATATATATATATATATATATATATAAAATATAATATAAGCTGCAAAATATTATCTAATTAAAATCCTAGTATGAGAGAAATTCTTAATTTTACACTTTTATCCAATATGAAATTATATATTAAAAGAAAGACTTTAAATTTTTAAGGGCATAAAATTCGGTTGATATTTCAAGAATATTTTTGTCGTACAATATTTAATGTAAATTATTCATGCTTTAATAATAATTAGTCTCTATTGCACGTGCGCTGCACGAATATCTCAACTCAAATATGACATAATTAATACAAAAAATAGTAAAAATTTAATCGCATATTTTTTCTACCAATAACATTTGTTAGAGTAATAAAATATAACTAATTAATGTATATAATAAATTACTATGGTAAATGTCACACCTCCTTTTTCGTATACCTCCGAGGAGTATATAAAGGAGTTTTTCCAATCAAAGTGACTTTATTCGAAATGGGATTATTAATTAATTTTCAGAGTCGCCCCTTGAAATATTTAATGGGTGTCCCAAGTCACCGATTTATTTTTATCCCAAATCGAGGAAAATTTCGACTTTCTTTATGAAGTCTGCGAACCAAAAATTCTAAGTAAGGAATTCTGTTAACCCGAGGGAAGGTGTTAGACACCCTCGGATTCCGTGGTTCTAGCACGGTCGCTCAACTGTTATAATCGGCTTATTATCTGATTTTAATACATGTTTCTAGCCTATGATATATTTAACTTTAACCGCTTCGTGATTATTGGAGGATTACAACATTAATTAAAATATGTCACGGACCACGTCACATAAATGTACCCGTGATCCGTAACACGTTTTAATTTAACATTGAGATTTGGATTTGGGTCACATAAATGCGCACCCGAGTTTAGGAAATTGAGTTATTAAAATAACGTGCCTAAAGCTACTACGTGTTTTTAACTTTTCGAGGGCCATGAAATTCACTGGATAGCACACCTCGATTTTCTAAAGATTTTGATTAATGAGGGCCATGTATTTTGAGATTTTATTTGGCATGGCGCACCTCAAATTATTTAAAAACTTTTATTATTTATTGAAATCGAGTCACCTAAAAAGTACCCCTTTAAATTAGCATTGTTACTATGTCACGGGAACCGTACCCATAGTCGCAATGTTTGGTTAATCCCGCCTAAAAGCAAGTTACGAAAGTTTAAGGCATTTAAGACTTAAGAATTTTTTTTTATCTTGTATTTAGCTATTAAGAGGGCCATTGGTGATCGTTACTAATTACATGGCTCGCCTCTATTAACTAAAGGAATTTTTGAATCTAAGTTGTTGGAACCTCGCCTACATGTTTAATGCTACTAGAAACCCATATAGGTGAACGACAATAGGCCCGTTTAATCTCTAGTTAGACAGCGGGTCCATTTGGGTTTCAGGCCCAAAACAAACCATTCCGCATAAGTTCGATTATAAATATAGCCATTAAAACAATCATACTCTGAATTCTAAAACTAATTCCGGAAAGCAGCCACATTTTAAATTTTAACACTAATTTTAGA
Organism: Nicotiana obtusifolia; assembly: GCA_002018475.1. NCBI lineage: Eukaryota > Viridiplantae > Streptophyta > Magnoliopsida > Solanales > Solanaceae > Nicotiana > Nicotiana obtusifolia. The sequence goes on from MCJB01016770.1 coordinate 64,590, forward strand.
AACAGCCGTATTTTTAAACTTTAGCACTATTTCCAGAAAAACAACCATTCTTTAAATTTCAACACTAATTTCAGAAACAGCGGTGTTTTTAAACTTTAGCACTATTTCCAGAAAAAACAGCCACTCTTTAAATTTCAACACTAATTTCAGAAACAATCACGCCTGGAACTTAATAGATTTCAGACATAATCATGCTTTGAATTTTACAGATTTCAAAAATGATCATGCTTTGAATTTAACATATTGCAGTCAAAACAATCATCAAATTTGGGCCTGGATGCCACTGGAATGGGCCAACTCAAAGGCAGGCCCAATACCAGCCTTAAACAAGGCTTCGTTTTCAGAAATGGGCTGCAAATGCAACCCTAGACATCATAGAGAAAGTAATTCAGCATACATTTATTTACAGGAATCTCACATATAATTGTCACTTATACAATCATAAATAGGCATATGTTCATCACAAATCTCAACTAATTTGAACAAATTAACAAAACAGTTACGAATTCATTGATTGATTATAAAAAGCTAATATACTAAACTATTACATAACTTCATCATTCCATCTTTGAACAACTACTCAAATTTCAGCACAACATATCAACATGGTGACTAATAGCCTTCTCCCTGTTCCTTCTTCAAATCTCATTTTTAATTAATCAGAAACAGAAGAGATGAGATAAAACACTGCTTTCTATTTTAATTAACTCGAAAGTGTTAACTACTATCTTTTGTGTCGAGTAAACACTGTTTTCAGCATATTATGTTCTACATCACTGTAGGAATACTTTCAGCATGTTTCAATGGCATAAATGACCACCAATAGCTACTGGATTACTTTTACAAATAATTTTCATTAAGTCTTAACTAAACTACAACCAACAAAGAAACTGAAACTGATATTGGAGCAGAAACAACCAAACAGTCATTAATACATGACTCATTAACAATGATCAGTCCAAGTATACTACATCCAGGATTTCAGAAATTGAGAGGAAGAGAAATGCAAGCACATTGAACTATTAAACATATTAACCACATGAAGCATAAGCAGTGAACAATTTGGTTTCATTCATAATTTTAATTTAAAACTATAGGGGTACTTAAACATACCTATACAGCAGTTCAACACTAAGTAAAGGTCTGAAAAGAAGAAAGGATAAAATTCATCTACAAATGGACAGCAAACAGCAGAAGTATAGCAACAGCTTCAATTGTAAATCCAACAGCAACTTGAAACCCCAAAATTATTGAACTATTATCGAAATCACTCTGCTATTTTTCTTTGGTTTTTGTATTTTCAGAAGTTCAAACTACTAATGTGTTTTTCGTGTGTGAAGGTGAGAGAATGAGAGTAAATGGGTGCAGATGAGAGGGAGTATATCAGTGGGTGTGTATGTGAGTGATGCTCTGTTTGTGTGTGATAGTGTATATGTAAAACCAGTGAATGAGAGTGCCTCCGTATGAGTCTATCCGTCCTATATATGCACAATCAGAAGAATAATTTTAGATTTGTTTGTTATGCAGAATCCCCAGAATATCTTCCCCTCAATCTGTTTTTGTTTTGCATGTGATCAAAGAATCTCTCTAACAGATTTCTGTTATTACCTTTTTAAAATATCCCTTTTCACCCCAATGTTTCCTATTTAACTTATTTAATTGCTATTAAGGACCTCCCAGAAGCTTCAGATTACTTTCTCAGATATTACCCAAATTAACCCCTTAAAGATACTGTTTTAACTTTGTTAGACCATTGCGGGTCAAGTCGACCCGACCCGGACAGCATCCAACCCAACTCCGAACCAATCCCTTTTTGGGCTTCAATTTTCAGAAGCCCGATTTCATCCGTGACCTTTAACAGAACTGTGATCCGCATTTGACATGGCCATCGCAGATTGTAACCTTAGCCTTCAACGCATTGGTGAGATATGCGGCTCGCATTGTAGAAATGCGACCTCATATGTGACCGCATTGTAGAAATGCGACCGCATATGTGACCGCATTTCTGACGTTGATCTTTACTTAAAAATTTGTCTCGATCTACGATCTCATGGTAAGATATGCAGTTCGCATTGTAGAAATGCGATCGCATATGAGACCGCAAATTTGACATTGATCTTTGCCAAAAAATCTTTCTCGATCTGCGATCTCATTGTAAGATATGCGGCTCGCATTGTAGAAATGCGACCGCATATGAGACTGCAAATTTGACATTGATCTTTGCCAAAAAATCTGTCTCGATCTACGATCTCATTGTAAGATATGCGATTCACATTGTAGAAATGCGACCGCATATGAGACCGTAAATTTGACCCCAAACATAAAATTAAAACTAGAAAACTACAGAAAGGGGTAGAAGGTGAGAAACGCTAAAATAAACAATTAAAAAGACAACAAAAATGAAAAAGAAAAGAGAAGGAAATACCTCGGGCTAAACATCTTTTAAAATTTGATTTTAAAGCCAAAATTGACCTTAACCGTGTGTTCTTGTTAAGAACACACGATTAAAGTCTATTTTGACTTTAAATCGGCTCCGAAAGGCTTCGACTTTAGGATTTCTATTTTTTTTTTAATTTAACATCGGAGTGGTTCCAGGGATTTTGGGTTAAAACGGGGTATAAATTCTGGGTGAGGGGGTGAAGATGGTCATCAGGTGTGATTTGGGGTGGATTTGGGGGCGGATTTGAGGTGTAAAATCGTTGGATTTCCATGGGGTTCTGGGACGGCTAGGGTTGGATTGGTCGTTTGAAGGAGACGGAAACAGGGGTAGGGGTGTTGTTCTGACATTTATATAGGGGGCAAAGGATCAGTTCTGAGTCATTGGATCATCTGAGATCAACGACTCAGATCGATCTCTCACTCAAACGGTGCCGTTTGGTTTTAGGGAAGTTGGATTGATTTTTTTTTTTTTGGGCTGATCCGGTTACTTTCAATTGGGCTCAGTTACTTACCAGCCCAGTCCAATTTTCTCTTCTTTTGTTTTGTTTCCAATTTGTTTTGTTTTTGATTTTTTCTTTTTAATTTTTAAAACTAGAGAACTTGATAATTAAAAATCCTAAATTACCTAAATGTGAAATTAAACTAAATAGCTAATTATAAAAATTATAATAACACTTGATTCTAGGAATTAAAGACTAAAAATTAAGAAAAGAGTAAAATGAACTATTTTTTATGATTTTCCAATTTTATAAAACAAATGATTACTAATTCAATCCTAAAAAATATAAAAATAAATCCTAAATGAGAAGCATGATATTTTTGCATTTTCATGATTTAATTACTTAAAAATTAAACAAGCAAGAAAATATAAGTAATTTAAAATCTAATAAAATCCCTAAAATAGTTAATAATTAATTAAAAATTATTTTATTCATTTTATAGGAGTATTTCGGTATGGCAAAAATCCCGTGCTCACAGTAAATAAACTGACATTTGAATTCAACACATAATTGGCCATTACATGTCTCTCCAAAATATCACAACTAAAATAAGTTATATATAATTTATAATTCATTACCTTTGTTTATAAGGTATAAATATGCTATTTGGTCGTATTTTTCTTAATATTTTTATTCTTTGTGTATATTTGTACTTGCTCTTTCAATGATATAAATCAGGGGAGAAGGGAGCATAAGAGTTACGGCTTTGGTGCAAATTATTTATTTGTCTTAATAAATTCACTGAATAAGTATAAATTATTAACTTAAAATTCAATAATTTAAATAACTTAAAATCCCGAACCCATAAATTTCAAATCCTGTCTTTGCCTCAGATATAAACCATTAAACCTTATATTCTAATTTGGCTACCTTGTATATTTTTGAATTTTTATCTTGTTCATGCATCAATTTAAGTGGTTCCGTCCATCCTTTTGAATCTTTTCTGCACCATCACTTATTTGTTAATCGAAAGAAGTTAGCATGCACATCACAAAAAATAAAGTATGAAGATAGCACGCAAATCACAGAAATTAGAATATAGTGTTGACTGTCCAAAGCGTACAATTCAGAAATCAAATATTTAATTTGGATCATACATCCACATTCTCTTTAATTAAATCCATCAAAGATATCAAAAACATAAATACTACTCTTTAGCAACCAAATAAACTATCAAAACACTTGTCGAATCAATAAATTAGGAGTAGTTCATAAGAAGAAAACGTATTTGGAGTAAATTTAGAGACAAAATTCAAACGCATGAATCTAATTGTAAGACCGTAATTAAGAAAAAATATAATAACTTACATTCCGTTGAGTGTTGCCCGTGAATTTGTGAGCAAGGATAGCTATTGCCTTGTCCATCATGGATATAAAGTTAATGTAAGAGATACGAGTGATGCCTTTTTGTGCAGAAGTCGTAACACATCCAATATGAGTTGGGACATAATTTGGATGAACCTAAATTCGTGTATATTCTATGTGGTCGAAATTCTAGTTAAAGTCAAACTCAGCTATTAAGCAAAGTCTAGATATTACAAATTTATCCAACTTTAATCTTGATTTTAAGAGAATAATTTAGTTTTTAAAGGGTATTAAAGTCGATTAATATTTCATAAATATTTTAGTCGTTCAATATTTAACGTGCAATATTCGTGTTTTTTATAATAATATAGATTTAGATAGATAGAGAGTATAGATAAATAGATGCTTGCATAGCGTATTTTAGTAATATTACAAAGATGCCCCATTCTTTGTTTTTAATTTCGAAGCAGAGCAAAAACAAACAATTTTTCAATCCTAATCTATAAATTGTAATGTTATCTTTTTGACCCTAAACATTTTCAACTTCATCTAAGAATCTTTAATTATTTTTTCCTCCTATATTATGTTCGTTTTCTTTTCTACAATTTCTCTCCTTTATGCTTTTTAAATTATATCCTTTAATTTACTTTCATTATTTTACCTGGTGCTATTTTTTATATTTGTATAGATATTGTTAGGTATAACCCATAGTCTGTTTAGCACAAGTTGCATAGTGAATTGGTATAATGATGGTTAATATATGCTCTGGATGATAAATTTGTAAAATAATTATTATAATATTAGTTTATAATTCGAAGATATCTCAGCCAAACAAAATTGATTTGAAAACATATACGTTTGCAACAAAAAGGTAGTGACAAACTTTAGAAAGATATCCCTAAAGATTATGAAATCCAGAAAAGCTCTAACTTTTCTTTGGCTTCACCTCTGTAATATATCGATAGCCCAAGGTCTTGATGTAGCAAGATAGTGAAAAACCAGCAAGACGGTGCAAGAGAAATTATGGCATAAATAAACCAACTCTTTGAGAAAATAAGAAGATAATCAATTGCACATATATTTAGCTACCATGTCCTCAACCTATGTGAATTATAAACAAATATATAATACAAAAAGAATAAAACAAAATAAAAACATATTGAGATGTGTAGTATGTGTATATTATATACTATCAAACCTTCTTTACTAATCCTTGAGTGATGTCCATCAAAATCTTCTTTACTATATTAAGCCTCCGATCTTTAAGAAACTTTTACAACTATTCCTTATACTAATTTGTTAGGATTTATAGAAGTAAAATACTATTTGACTTTAAAGTCCAAATATAATTCGTAAATCTATCATATAAGGGAAGATTTAGTAGGGGAAATTTTAGCTGATCTAAAGTTCTAAAATAAAAAGAAATAATTAAATGAATATTTTGTCTAATGTGAAATTAATTTTTTAAAGGATAAAAAAGGCGAACGATATTTCGCTAAGGCCTTCGTGCTTTTAATATAGTATAGATATAGATAGATATAGATGTATAGACAAAGCTAACCCAAACTGGCTCTTAGTTGATGCCCTAGGCAAAGATTGAAACTACTGCAGTTAAGTGGCTGCTTTAGATTTTAGTTGTTGCTTATTTGTGCCTGGAGATACTGCATAAATTGCGCCAAATTTATTTTTTCTTTTTGAAATATTATTTTGGCGATGATGTGCTAAGGTAAAATAACTGTGTCCTCCATCCCAATTTATGTGACATAACTTTTCTTTTGCCTATCAAGAAAAGAATTATACTTACTTATCTAACAAAAATATGAAATTAAACTAACCATTTTAAATATTGTTCCTTGTTTTAGATCACAAAATTTTAAAATTTTGAGTTCAGTCAAAAATCGCCTCATAAATTAGAATGGAGGGATCGCGAAGTATTGATAATTGAGTGGCAGTCTAGTAACAAAACTTCAACTGTAAGATTGAACTTTTACTGAATCCTTCCGTTTTGGTTACTCGAGACTTTCCACCTTTGGAAAATATTTAGTTAAAGTTTAACAAATAGTAGTATTTGAAGTTAACTTGAAAAAAGACATTTAAAAGTTGAGATTTTGGACATAAATTTTACTGGAAAAAAGAGGCTGAAGTTCTATCAGAAAAACACTATCTTACTTGGAATACTCCTCACGTTTTTAATCACTATTTCACCAGTATTTCAAAATACCGAAGTTCAATATTTGCAAACAATGATGACCAAACCATTATTTGCAAATGCTGAAGTAACATACTCCTTATTTATAGCCAAACATCTATGGTACCAAAAAAAATCCTTTGGTTGTTCATTCAGAAACAGGAAACTGAACTAATTTCCTGATTAGGGAGGATTTCTTCCCCTCGCGAAGATGATGGCTAACTTGTCTGCGACAATGTACATCCTAATGGAAGTGCAAAATGCTGCCAATAATGAAGCTTACAATATCATAATAAGCATGAACTAATGATGTGAAAAGAAAGAAATATGTTACGATTTGTTAAATTAAGTTAATGGTATTAAAAAGCTTTACATTGTTAGTGTATATGACTTAAATCATATCCAAAAACACAATTCTATGCCAATTTGTTGATTCAATACTCTGCATGATGCTTTGTGACTTTCCTATATCTTTTATGCTGCAAAAATAAGCTCAAGCGTTGAAACAAGGAACGAAAGACAAAGTGCTCATGGTTGTGAATGAAGAACGGTCATTCAGCTTCTCTCTCATTTATGCTGGCCATGTTTCTTAATTCAACCTGCTGACTTTCTATCCTACTTGCCATTCTTGAACTGTCGTATCCTGTAAAGGACATGGAATCTTCTGTGACGAGGCGCCTCTGTCTTATTCTCAGTATTGCATGCGAAATTTCACCCATGGAAGGACGCTTTCTAGGAGTCCTGTGTATGCATTTGTGAGCAATTGCAGCAAGACTCCTCACTTGCTCTAGACTGCATGTCCCAACAAGCTTCTTGTCAAGGATCTCGTCAACCCCATCTGAGCTCATAGCCGCCTTGGTAGATAAAGAAGTCAAGAACAAATATAAGAACGTAAAATTTGCATCCGGAAACATAAAAGGTAAGTGTCTGTGTTGGGATGATATGGCAACTTACAAGATTTACGTATTCCATTAAGTTCTGATGTGGATGAATAGCGGTAATTAGTTCAAAAAGGATAACACCAAAGCTATAAATGTCACTCCTTGTTGTAAACTTGCTTGTGGATATATACACTGGATCGATGTAGCCATATGTACCTTTAAGGCCTGAGTTGCGGCCATCATATACCTCTTCTTTTGACAGCCCAAAATCAGCAACCTAGTTATAAAGGGAGAGGTAAATATTCGAAAAGACAATGACATCAGCCTATATGCAGAGGAAGTAACTTATTAGTGACATCAATAGCAGCAAAATTATGTCTGCACTTGTCAACTAATTCGCTATTAGCATGATATAAACACGTGAACCACTGACCTTAGCTCTCATAGAATGATCTAGCAATATATTGGCAGACTTCAAATCACGATGTATCACTGGGGGTACCGCCTGTTGGAAGAAATGTGAACAAAGAATAAGTAACTAGTTTTGTAACCATGGAAAATACAAACAAATTGGTTAGCAAGTCTACCCCGTCATGAAGATACTCAACGCCATGTGAAACATCAAGGGCTATTTGCAACCGATCTTCCCAACTCAAGGTGTGTTCCTCACCTGAACATGTGCAGAATGAAGAAATTTCATCCCCCTCTTCTTAGTCGACAAAAGGTTAAAAATAGAGAAACCACACAGAAGGACAACAAGAAGCTCCATTGAACGTATAACCATAGAGACAATTAACATTCAGATTCTTTTCTGTTTACTGACCATCCACTCCAGATTCCTTTCCTTTTAAGTGATGATCCAATGGGAATTGGCAGTTCAGTCGCAAAAGTTTGAGTTTGTATAACATATACATGGATGGATATAACTCTTGATAGTGGCAGCAGAAATGATGGCAAGTTGGATGTTAAGTAATATGATAGCTAGAAAAAAAAAACTCTAAAGCCTGCCCCTTCTTATTATGGTTAATATGAAGGGAGAGAAAGAAATAGGATATTTTTTTAAGGCAATAGAATTCATTGATGAGGTTCAAAGTTCTCTTTTATATCTTTTGTTTACTTGATTTATCTATCAAAATCACACCTTCGCAAACACCTTCTTGGTTCAGTATAAGTGAATCCTTTAGAATTATCCAGTAATAAAAATATCTCTTATTCAGAAAATGATAATTACACCTCTAAATTTAGCTGCCTTGGAAAACAATCTTGTATGACAATAAATGCCTGCAGGAAACTAGGAAGAGTAAAACATCTAGAAGTTTCTGATCAATAGATATCTCCATTAAAAGTAATATTATCAAGAAAAGGGAGTAATACACTTACTGTATAAAAGGTTTGCCAAACTTCCATTACTCATGAATTCATAGATTAACATGCGATGTCCTTTATCCACACAATAGCCAACCAAATTTACCAAATTCCGATGATGAAGCCTACCTAGAAGTGTTACCTGCACAAACACCAATCTAAATCAAAACTTGATCCAGAACAATCACATTCATGAAAAATACAAATAGAGGAGTGTGAAGATGCATTATTGTACTATCTGAGAGCTGGAAATCAATATGCTTAGAAGAACCTCTAAAAGACTTTCAGAACCTATAGGGTATTTATTTATTTATTTGGCCTTTTTCTTACCTTATGTAAATAGGAACTTTCTCTAAAGATGTCCCAAGTAAATCCAGTACATTAAAGTGAGGTCATATCATCTTTGCCTTACGAGATAAAAGGTCCTTTTGAGATGCCACTATTCCAAAATAAGGTGGAAGATGCAGAACTAAATTCTTAGAGGGGCCAAGATAATAGAATAAGATAGATAAACCTATTTTTCAGGACCAATGTACAAATTTGATACAGTTTATTAACACTTGCGAACCTAAATTAAGTGTCTAATCCAAAACCTTAAGATAATGGGTAGGTTAGGTAATAAGTAGATTAACCCAGAATCTTTATAACCGTCTTGAATGTCCTTCTACACCTGACGTGAGGCATTGCATTTTTAAAATACCCTCCGTTACGTACAACCCAATTTAAGGGTCTACACATGAATTAGACGATTGAATTCACGTGTGAGGAACAGATTTACCAACGGTTAGCGAGCTCAATGCATGTAAGAAAATCTAGGTATCCAACCCAAAGTTCTAAGACAATTAGTGGAGTAACCCATGAGTTCGATAAACCACTTTTCGGTACCCTTATGCATCTAATGTGAAATATTTTATACCTCGAACAAATTTCATGATTTATGTAAACAACATTTATATGTTAAAGGCAGGAAATAGATCTCAAAAATAAAAGGGAACTTTTAACATGGAAGCCACAATACTGTTATATTCGTGGGAAAAATTTAACAAGCAATCCATACCTCTGTAAAGAACTCCTTTTCTCCTTGTTTTGAGTCCGTACCAAGAACTTTCACAGCAACCACTCCACCAGCAGGCATTGTAGCTTTGTATACTGGGCCGAAAGACCCCTGACCCAGTATGGTTGTAAAGTTTTGGGTAGCTTTCTGAATGTCCCTGGAGTCCCACAAAAGATCAGCTCAAGCGGTTGGCAGTTGTTAAGAATTTAATGGGCAATTCATAGAGACAAATGTAACCAATAATAAGCTTATTTTCACAGTGTGAAGCATAAGAAATTCCAATTACAGACTCGAGACATTCTTCAACATCCTGATTTCCTAACACATAATATTATGTTTGAAAACCAATAGGTTCATTAGTTGAAAAAAAGAGACAAGTAGCTAACCAATAGACATTGAGAAGAGGAACCATGATTGATGAGTTTCCATTGGTTACTATTTAGATTACAATAACATGAAAAGCTGTTGAACGTACAAGGTAATTTCCCCACTACAGATGTTAAACATTAGAGCTGTAGATTACATACTTGTAAGAGTATCTTGGTATTCCAGATGCTGAAGCAAAGTGATCTTTACTAGGGTGACTCCACCAACTGGGCTGTGAATTTGTGGCCGGAAATCCTGATGTCTTAATAGCAACAGAACTCGACAGAGATGCACTAAAATCAATGCTTGTATTGAGTCCATTTGTCCGTATTGGAAGAGTTGCTACACATCGCTCATTTGCTTGGCGCTGAAGACGAGCACGTCTTTTGTACCACCGAATTCCAAAAAACACAAGGGATGCAATGAGAATACCAAAAGCCACACCGACACAGATGCCAATAATAACTAAATCAGCTTTATGAACCATTCTTCAATCTTTTCCCAAAAGCAAGAAACTTGACCATGTTGCGAGACTGGGATGGAGATTAGCTGTCATACCAAATGTAAGTATCCATTCGGAAGTGAATAATGCACCTTCTCCAATCAATCTCCATTAAGTATTGAAGTAAGGAAGAAAAACTTAAAACTTAGCAGAACATATGATATTACATACTAGCTGAAGGAAGAAAGATTACACGTTGTCAATTAAATTTGGTTAAATAGAGAGCACCGAGCATCTGCAGGAGAGTACCCCCTTCCCTTGGTATATTGTTCACATTGACAGTAGGAAGAAAATTACACATTGTCAATTGAACTGGGTAAGTGTATGGGAGCATCAGCTGAAGACAAATTGCTCCACACACCTATCCCTTTTAGCTGTGATCCAAGAATTGTGGTTGCTTCTATTTCCTACTCTTTGCTTTGGGGAAAACCCCTAGAAGGATGGAATTTCAGCAAATCCATTCACTTAGGATTATGAAGTAAATTGAAATAAAAACACATATCTATGAAAATAAATAAGGGAAAAATGAATCAGGTAAGATAAACCATAGCCCCTGAAGAATTATCCGCCTCCTCTTCCCCATTTGGCTTCACTCGGTGGTCAAATTCTAACTTATTTGATGGCATCTAACAGTGTAAGACCACAATGAGCCCCCTAGGTTGGCTACAGAAAATCACATTAGCGTATATAAGAAAACCTTGTAGCTCCAACACGGGGGCCAAAATGCACCCTTAAGTTTCCATGTGGACAATGTGCTGGCAAAGACTCAGAACTGCTACTTAGCCTAACAAATTACAATGATCCTTCATTCTTATCTCGATTGGAGACAATTTCAGTACTGTCTTCTTTGCTTTCTTTTATGAGAACCAATAAATTCAGTTTTCAAGAGAGCGTGAAGTCCAAAAATAACGGTAAAAGACTAGATCACGCGATTCTTTTCATTCTACTCCCTCTACTGGTGCCATAACAAAATCAAAGTACTTTAAAACCCCGCGCATCTAGCAAACACACGAAAGTAAGGATCTTTTTCCCCTAAACCCCATCAATTCACAAGAACAGAATACATGTAGCAACTGAATAAGCAAAAGAAAGAAAGAAAATGAAGATCAAGAAAAGCATACCTAATGAGCTGACATAGCAGGTGTCAAAGGAGGAAACTGGGATTCCAACAAAACCAACAAGTCTGATGGTTGTTGGAGACGGGACATGAGGAAATACTGAATTATGACAAAGAAACTGTAAAGGGTGTGTATCAATTTGGAATGGATGCTTTTGGTGCAGAGAATAATAGACCAAAGCAAATGCACGCGGTTTACTTTAAAAAGGAACAGACGTTAGTAATGGGGTTAGTAGTAGTACAAAGACATGGATTACTAGATTTGGGTGGCTAAGGACACATTAAAGGGCGTGTGTAAGGGTTTGACAAAACTTGGACGAGTCCGCCTTTGGATTTGCGTAGTTTTCCTTGTTTGTCTTTGGTTGATTTTTCAATTCTCTCTTCCTGTCCCGGATGTTTGGTCTTCTTCTTCGTTTTTTTTTCTTTTTTTCCGCCTGTCATGCACTTCAAAGTTATGAATGGATTTTACTCAAAGTTAAAATAGTTTAATGAATTGGTAGCTCATATATTTTGGTAAATAAAAAAACATCTACTCCTATACATTATAAACTTTTGGCCAAAATAATTTTCTTAAATAAGAAATTTTGTCAAACCTATATGGTGGATACCTAAGAACTACTACAACATATTTGGTTTGAATTTTCATATAGTTGTTAGATTGACGGGCGCAAAACACAACACGAAATTGATGCCCGCTAACCAAAGATAGTATAGTTTAATTATTGTTCAGGGATTGAATTTAAATAATGTTCAAGTAATTTCTGATTCAACGCTACTCAAAATGATTAACACTTTAGTTGGGTAATTATGAACTAAAATTATAGCAAAAAATAATTGATCACGTAAAACTAGAGAGTAAAGCAATGAGTTATTATCAAGACAAACAATATGGATTTTGACATGATAGTACAAGATTGTTATCCTCGATATGAATACTATTATATTTTACTCTTGAGGTTCTATCGATTCTCACAAATTCAATAGGTGATTATCTTATACTTCTGATTTAGACTCCTCTCTCGATTATTCTAAATCTCTCAAATAAACTAATGTGAAGTGCGGTGAAACTTGCAAGAATCTATTGGTAGGAATGATTTAAGAGAAACTTTTCGCGAATATTTCTCAATCTTAATTAAAGCAGTAACTCAAAAAGCTCTCTCGATTACTTCAAAGAATCACCAAAATAAACTAAGGCATATGTTGCAATGATATTAAATAAGAAGTTCCTCTACGATTAAACACTACAAAGAATAAAATCATAACTCTATTAAAGCTCCTCCAATGAACTCAAGCAATTAAACAATATTCAAATCTATAAACAACAACCAAATCACCAAATCATGTCAAACCCTAAGGTAAACTACTCCATATTTATGGAGGAATCATCACAAATATAATTAAAAAGTGAGAAAACATTAATCTAATATTACAATCCAAACTTCCGTATTGAATTGATGGAAAGATGATGAAATCATGTGTCTTGTAGCCTCCAATGCTCTCCCAAAGCTTCCAAGGATAAAAGTCATCTAAAAGTTGTATTTTTGGTGTATTTATATCATGTAGGAACGGGCCCGGATGAAACTACCATTTCCAAGCCGAAGTAGGAGAAATACTTTGTAAAAATTGCATATGCAAGGCGTATGGCGCGACGCCCCACGCGGTGCGCATGTAGAGAAGTTCAGAGAGTTATTTTTTACACTCTGCATGAATTTTGCACTAGCGCCCTGTGCCCCGCTAGGCATAGCGCAACGCAGTAATGCAATTTTCTCAGAGTAATTTTTGTTTTCTCGTTTTTTACCTCCAGACCCGGTCCTCGACCCCTGAAAGTGATCCCGACTTAATTTCTTGGGCTTTTACTCAGATTTCAAAGCTCCAACATGTTCAAATTAGATCCAAATTATCTTAATAGCTCGAAATTATTTCCTGCAAGGTATAAAACATGTAATAAGCGCAAATCACCATTATTTAAGCTCAACCCCAAGTAAAATGCAGTGATTAGAGTGCAAAATATGACTAACATACGGGTTTCTAGCCTACCATCATTGATATTTCAGAATCCATTTTTTATCAACCTGATTATTACTTAGCATCATATTTTAAAGGAAAAGGGCCAAATATACCCTTTACTTTCATATATTGTCTACATTTATCTTCGTTATACTATCGGGCCTAATTTACCCCTACCATTATACTATCAGGCCAAATTTACCCCTACAATCAGCAAACCTTTAAAATACTCCTTGATCTGTTAAGTAAACCAAAATCTTTCAAATTTCTTTTATTTAAATCACTTGTTGTTCTTCTTGGTCCACTATTTTTAAAAATTACTATTGATGTGAATGCTAAAGTTACTGGACTATACAAATTATTCATAATTTTTTAAATTACCAATGCACCCATTCTCTTTTTGTAATAAATAAAATTGGTTTAAAATTTTATTTATTTTTCAATCATATATACACTGTAGAATTTAGTGGGTCTATTTATTGTGTATTATATGCAGCCGATCATCATGTATGTACATGCATATTCAAATATATTTTGTCATTGCCTGGTTAGTATAGAGTTCGATCGACTAACTTAAGAGTGCACAATGTATAGGCATTTAATTAAAGCAAAGTTGAATTAGACAATGTAAAGTCTCCGAGGAACTTCAACTTCAATTACTAATACTTGCAAAGTCTCCATACATTTGGTGCAACAAATTCATTAAAATGTCACGACCCAAACTGGAGCACCATGACTGGCACCCGGGCCATGCCTGCGGAGCACCAACGCACATTTTATCTAACCCTTCTTATTATGTATAAGGGCCGATGAGATCAATATAAATAGTAGACATGAATCCTAAACAACCAACAATGACAGATAATAACATGAACATATAACATGGGCCGATAAGGCTGTCACGAAGCTATGTATAAGGTACGAGCTGACAAGCTGCCGTGAGAGACTATACAACAAAATCAGTCGACAAGGCAATCCAAACTATACATTAGTCGACACTTGTCTATGAGACTCTAAAGGAACATAAGTGTTGCAACATTGCCGGAATAAAACCCCGACATAACCATAACGTCTATAACAAAAATGCATACCTAGACCTTGGCAAGTCCGGAGAAGGGATCTCGCCAATAACCGAACCGGGCAGCCTACTATGGTGGAGGATCTTCACCTACCTGTCTATCGGGACCTGCAGCACGACATGCAGCACCCACAAATAAAAAGGACGTCATTACGTCTAAAGTACTAAGTATGTAAGGCAGGAATGCATAAGTAAGAACAGCAATGTAAATAGAGATAAAGAATATACAACCTGTAACATCTAGGTTCCTCTGAGGGCTACTGACATAAAATGCATGATATATATATATATATATATATATATATATATATATATATAGCAAAAGCACTACGTATGTCTGGTGGAGATCATATTCACTCTGGTACCGTAGTAGGTAAACTTGAAGGTGAAAGAGACATAACTTTGGGCTTTGTTGATTTACTGCGTGATGATTTTGTTGAACAAGATCGAAGTCGCGGTATTTATTTCACTCAAGATTGGGTCTCTTTACCAGGTGTTCTACCCGTTGCTTCAGGAGGTATTCACGTTTGGCATATGCCTGCTCTGACCGAGATCTTTGGGGATGATTCCGTACTACAGTTCGGTGGAGGAACTTTAGGACATCCTTGGGGTAATGTGCCAGGTGCCGTAGCTAATCGAGTATCTCTAGAAGCATGTGTACAAGCTCGTAATGAAGGACGTGATCTTGCTCAGGAAGGTAATGAAATTACTCGCGAGGCTTGCAAATGGAGCCCGGAACTAGCTGCTGCTTGTGAAGTATGGAAAGAGATCGTATTTAATTTTGCAGTAGTGGACGTTTTGGATAAGTAAAAACAGTATACATTAGCAGATAAATTAGCAGGAAATAAAGAAGGATAAGGAGAAAGAACTCAAGTAATTATCCTTATATATATATATATATATATAAAAAAAAAAAACATACGCCTCTGTGGGCATCATTATCATCATATTGTATCCGGCAGTAATAGGCTCGGTAAAAACGTACCCGGCCATCATAAGGCTCGGTAGAATTGTACCGGCCACGTGGAGCTCGGTAAAACCCAACTGATCAGTGGTTGCACAATAGGTGTCGTACCCAGCCGACTATAGCTCGGCTCGGTAGAGTAAAATAGATACATATATATGACGCGTGCTGGACTCATTGGAATCACATCTTGAACCTTTCGGAGTGACGTATGTTCGGTATCCTCCGTACATGTTGTTAGAACTAACTCTTCATCAAAAATCTTATAAGAATCATGAAGTACCAACAACATTGATAACATAAGAATAAGAGAAGTAACATCAACCTCAATCGTTCCATAAGAAGAGAAACAATGTAAGTATTGCTAGCTTCTAAGAATGGAGTATCTTTGGAAGCTCGTTCTTTACATTACGTACAATCGGAGTCGTGCAAAAGAAGGAAAAGGGTAGCCTCACATACCTTGTATATACTGCCCAACCTCAAGCTATGTAAATGTCATGACTCCTTCGTCTACAATAAGAGAAATGAAACTATCGTTATCGTTTAAGCGCCGTAACTATTATGTATCGACCGCAACCTATTTTACGATAAAACGGACATCACCTCCCCTATTTGTATGACCTCCCACAAGTTAAAAAAATCACCAAACAACCCAAACAACATCCATAACAATCATATTGAGCCTCCCAAAATAATCCACTAACCAATAACATTACTAACAAGCCTTTTGATATATATATATCTCACAAGTTCTAGCTTCAACAACTTAGCCGTAACTTGGATAATCTTAAATACATGTAGGGTAAGAGGTTTCTTACCTTTCAACAGAAAGAACAACTAGTTTGACCTTAATTGACCACGAAATATCCCTCCAATGCTGCCACAAAAACAAGAAGCGAAGCTACCAATCAATTAGGGTTTTTTGGCACTAGAATCATTTTAGAAGGCTTGAAATCACCTAGGGTTGATATTAAAAACTTGAGGGAGTATTTTACAGAACATAAACCACTTAAAATAACCTCCCACACGAGTTGGAACAACACAAAAATCAGCAACAACAAGAAGAACAAGAAACTTACTAGCACCACGGAATTTCCGATATTTGATTTGTGTTATTTGCCCTCTATTTTGGTCTGAGATCATGAGAGAAACTTGAGAGAGTGTTTATTAAGGTTCTAAGGTATGAATATACTGAAAAATAATGACTTAGAATAGGGTTGATGCGTGTTATATATATCCATATGTCTCAACCACCTATGTGGGCCCCATAAAGAGCTGCTTGGCGCAGTCTCGCGAAAACGCGAACATCTCTCTACTCCAAGATCATATCGACGAACGATTTATTGCGTTGAAAATTAGATTTATAGATCTTCAATTTGGTGGATAGATCACCCCATAATTCCAAGTAAATTGAGAGAAAAGTTTAGTAAGATTTGACCTAAAGTTTAAGTAAATTTATGAACATAAGTTGCGACAACTTTTGTCGACTTTTGTTTCATAAATCGTTTGACTTTAAGACTTATGATACGCATATTATAAGATTCAAATACCTTAAAACACGACATCTTGGGAATATTAAGCACCTCTAGTTTTTTTCCCCCGAAAATACGGGTTACAACGTCCTTGATTCGTTTAACTTCTAATACTTGTTAACCACTTTTTATACACCCTTGTATCGTTTAAGGCCAATAGGATTAACTTCTTATTATCTCAAAGATAATCTCTTCTCGGATTTACGTCGACTAACTTATGGTGTGATCCAACGTACACGAATATGGGTTGTAACGTAAAATTGGGATGTTGTTAATACTTTTAGAATTTAGAAAGCTACCTAATTAAATTTTCAATTTACTATACTTTGTTTATTCGGTTGTATTATTTAATATGTTTTTCTCTCTAATTCAGAAAGTAGGTAAATGCCAATTATTTCAAAAATAGTTGACCAAGAAGAACAACAAGTGATTTAAATAAAAGGAATTTGGGATATTTTGGCTTACTTAACAAATCAAGGAGTATTTTTTAAAGTTTACTGATTGTAGGGATATATTTGACCTAATAGTATAAGGATAAAAATAAATTTGGTCCGATAATATAGCGAATGTTAAATATAAAAAATATATGAAAGTAAAGAAGTATATTTGACCCTTTTTCATATTTTTAATTGTTTTACTTCACTTGGGGCAATGTTGGTCCATAAAGACCACTTCCCAAAGCAGATGAATGTGGTTAGGTTTGAAGTGACATAGAAAGGGTCCTGGCCAGGTTGCAAACTGAAGTAAAATATAAAAATATTCCTTTGGTTGGTTTCGTCAGATGCTTTTGTGTGCCATGAACTGGTCTCCAAAAATAAATAACTTCCATAAATACTGTTAGTGGTAGCTAGCGATCACGTGCGTATTGGCTTACGCTCTATATCGATCATCCAATATTACATTAATACTCCTACAGGCTACAACAAGTTGAGGGGATTAAATTAGCTGTTGCTTGTGTCTATTTGAGAAAGAAATAATTGTATCCACCAGTACATAAAAAAAAACATAAAATACCAACCAAAAAAAAAAAAAGCAAAAGGATGTCAACTGCATTGGAATGAAGTCTTTTTAGAAAAAGAACTACACTGAGTTAATTTGAGAATTGGTTGAACTACAGAGTGTGTATATATATACACACACATACACACACTCGTTCGAGCACCCTCTATACGTTACTGTTCTTTGCCTCAAAGCTAGGAATTGCCAATAGGACAAGCATTTGAGTCTCAATTTTATCTGCAACGTGTAATTCGGATAGCTTGGTCAATAATAGGATAAAGTTACTAACAGTCTCCAGAATACCTGTTACCGTCGGTAATGCGATGCACCCTTTTCTTCACCTTTTAATCTGATCATATATAATTCTCCTTAATCTTTCTTCCAGCACATTATCTGGTCAATCGTGCGGCATTTTAGCTGAAACAGGAAGAGATATTGCAATAACTTATGCTAGTTTCCAGTTGCTTGTTCATTTAGGTTTTGTGTATAGAAGTTCGATTTAAATTATATACATTTGGAAGTGTAAAACTCATTTTGCGTTATTAGTGCAGTTTAATATGCTATAGCAATGTTATTGCTCTATGTTTATGTTATCATATCATATACTTATTATAGTATCTAGTTAAGTGTTATTGCAAGTTAATTTAACCTAATGGTGAAAATAATTATACATTATCAATGCAAAGAACTTTAGACTTTTAATTATCGATTACCTGCCAATTGACTTCTAATAGTGACGGACAGTCAATATAGAATTAAAGACTTGGCGAAGTACTTTTGGGTCTTACTGGCAATAGTAGACACACAAAATGCTAATTTGAATTATAGCCATTATATTAACCATGGGCTAGCTTTTAATTTGTGTTGGCAGGGGAAGTCTGAGCAAATTAAATTGATTTATTCCAGCAAACGGTGGAACGAGAATTTTCTAAGCAGCTTGATGATTTACTTGTCAAGGTCGCTATTTTTCGTCTCCCTAGGCAGCTATGACTACATCAACAACTATCTCGAGCCTAAATTTTATGACTCCAGCAAACGTTACTCTCCTGTATCTTTTGTGTAAGTACTTCTCACTGATACACTCGCTCAATAGTTTCAGGTAAGCCCTTCTCACATTATTCTAATTTATCTTTTGCCCCCAAAAAGAAAAGTGTATGTAGAATCATCTAAAAACATGCGTTATGTTACGCGGCGCCTTCCTGATGTTCCTTGGAAGGGCGAAGTAAGGCTAGGCAATCGATGTCAGTACGATTGCCGTCCGCCAACTGAGGTCCCCTCCGCACGCTAGACTAGATTGTCAGTGTTGTGCGGGAAAACTAATATCTTAGGCAACGAGAGAATTGAGAGCCGCGGAAGCTTTTGATTTTGATGATTGTATTGAAAATGCTGAAAGCTATTACAAAGCTAATGCGGTGCCGAGGGGGTGAGACACCAGTACAGAGAATTGAATGCTTGCTGAAAATGTTTGAATGCTGATACCCCCCTAATAATGCTTAAAATAAATAAACCAAAATTACAAGAGTAGACCTAAATGAGCTCGAGGAGCACAATGAATATAAAACAAGTAAACCTATTCTATATTTACAATGAAAGGAACTTAGTCTTCTATGATGTAGAATAACTAAGTCCAATGGCAGCAACTTTGTCTTGAGGATCAGGGTCTGCGCGCGCGTTGCTGTCTGCGCGCGTGGCACTATTGATGATGGACCGCGGCGGGGCGCTGGCACTTGTGCTTGGATCATGATGGATGCGCGCGGCCTTGGCTGTGCGCGCGGCATCGCTTGTCTGTACGGCATTGTCTGCGCGCGCAGCATTGTTGACACTCGCAAGCCGCTGGGCGCCGGCAAGGAGTGTTGGTGGAGCGACAGAGGCACTTGCGCACTTGTCACTT